>JADBJO010010820.1:2500-40000 GCA_016801955.1 Conus betulinus | reverse complement strand
TCATGTCAATGTTAGTGATATGACAGTGACAGAAAGTGAAGAAATCAGGGGCCATGTCATGTCAGTACTGTAGGCATGATGAAGGAGACAGACAATGAAAAAATCAGGAATTATTTCAGAATGAGGAGCATGATGATCAGGAGAAAGAGTTGAGGACTTTGATGTCATGTCAGTATCGCTGGCATGGTGTAGGTACCAGAAAAAGAGATGGACATGATGTTGTTGAGTGGTTTTTATTTCCCAGTTTTAATCTTTTAACTACCATGAAATGTCTTAACCAATGTGACTACTAAATTAATTTCATACAGCACCAGATGAACTTATGAATTTTTTTAAAGAAATATTATTTTAAAAAGCATGTCCAAATTGCAGCAGATTTTGACTAAAAACTGGATGTGTTTGCTTTACGTGTATGTATTTGTCTGTGGGATGATGATGCTTGTAACTGTTAGAGTCACACGCGCTGTCGTACTGAAAATCCAGAACTGATCCATAGATCAATGCCAAGTCCCCACGTTTTGTCATCTTACACTCTGTCGCTCAAGTACAACACACAGGTGGAGACTGTGGTTCTGTGCTGTCTGTGTGATAAATTATGCACTGCACTGTTTTGTGACATGGACAGCTACAGATGGGTAGGCATATTTCTTCTGTGCTTTCTTCAGTCGTTGTTCTCCAACTAAGCCTGTGAGTAGGAGAGGAGATCATTGAGAAGTAATAGTTCTGTTCTTTCTGTCAGTTACTGTTCTTCTTGGGATGAAGGGAGAAAGAAGGTGCACGTTACAGTTCTGTGCTTTTCAGCTGAAGTCAGGATTCCACAGACTTCATGGCACAGCTGTCTTTTGTCTTGAAAACAAGAAGAATGGTGGTATAAACGTGCATTTCTTGTGTAGTAAGGGAAGGAAGAAGATATGGCAGGTAGGATCTGGTCAGGGTAGTTGTCCCAAGATTCAGGAAAGAGATGAACTGTGACCAGCGCACTGCCTGTCTGTGGTGCCTGAGGGAAGGGGATGGAAGATGCATCCATGGAACAGACTCTGTGAATGACTGAAAGTAGTCTGTCGCGTGGACGTCATGTATGGTAGTCAGACAGAACAACTCTGTCATCGCAGCTGCTGTCCCTCTTCTGTGGACATGATGATATTGCAGCCAGGTGTACACCTACCACGTCAACAGCTTTTTGCTTTCAAGTTTGGGGGCGCTGTCCTATGAGGGAATGCTTTACTCTGTGTAGTACAACTTACTCTTTTGTTTGTGTGTGTACACTTTTGTTTACTTGTGTGGAAGTGGGGTGGAGGGGGAGGTTTTTTAAAGGACAACTCCCCATTGGCACAGGTTCTTTGACCTGTGTAACAGGACCACACTCATGCCTTTCAATTGAGTCTAGTCCTTTTGGTTCGATTCCCTGCCTTTTTTATGAAGAAAACCCGTAACCCCCCCCCCCCCCCCCCCCCTCCCCCCGAACACACCAAGAAACACTGCTTAATAACTATACACTAACTTCTTGTTTGTCTCAGTATTTACAAATTACAAGAAAGTACATTTGCAAACAACATCCGATAACTTGGATTAAGACCCTAGTAATGAAAGGAAATCTTTCCCAAAAGCTTGAAAAGAAAAATAACTCACCATAATTAATATCAAAACAGCTCCGTCCCTGTTGAAAGGAACGTTAAACAGATCAATTAATAGTACTTCTAGATGAATAATATATTCACCAGAAAATAATCTTACAAGTTATGATAGCTAACTACTAGGTCAACATTATCAAAGTTATATTAAATCCCTTAGTTTTCAAGTTGATCGAAAAGGAAATTTAGTGTCACTGAATAACAAACATGCTAAATCAAAATGTAATGATTTAGAAAAAAAATGATCATGCCTAATAAGTAACTTAGTAAGCTTAAGTCTTTTAACAAAAGACCTAACAAAGAAATAATCCAAAATAGACTTACCCTATTTGTGGAATAAGAGTTATAACATATGCACACACACACACACACACACACACACACACACACACACACACACAAAATGAATACTGTCCTCTCACTGGTATTACTGAACACCAATGCTTTCAAACAAANTGACTCTCTTTGGTTTCCAGACGCTCATCATTACTTCCGCCACCTGATTTTACCATTTGCTACTGCGGCCTTAAAATACGAATTGGGTGTCAAAGAGGATGGGGTAGTCACTATTACAAATTCTTCGAAACACATCATTTTCACTGAATCCTGTCCGTAATGGGGGACCCTAAGACCAAATATTTCGTCCTTTTTTTTCCCCTAAACTGTCCAGCCTAATACCAGGGTGCAGGTCTGTAAATGGGCTTACATCATCGACATCCCTGCCATCCAGCAGAAACGCAAACCATCATCTCTAAAACACTCAGTCAGTTGCTCAATAAGTGCCTGCTTTTCATTTGGGGACAGAGAGATATGAGACCGAACTCACTACCTCCTCCGGTCCAATTGCCCCCAAAAACGGTCCCAAAAATGGCATGCTGGCAGGTCCCTTGCGTGCCATGTTGGGACAGCGTCAAAGTTGCGCCCCAATAGTCCCATATATGCCAGTGTTGTTGTCTACGCCAATGTAAGCCCTCAACAACACATTGTGTTGAAACTTTCACAGACGAGGATGATCACGTTATCCTTTATCTACAGCAGTACATCCCCTGAGTTGTCTACGGCTAGGTAGAGGGTCAACCACGTCCCACACATCAGTGCCGAGGTAGGGGTGCTAACAACTGTTGCTGGTATCTACCGTTTGAAGGTACTCTTTATAGTCATAAACCCGATGGAGACTCGGGCCTCTCCTGCCACACCACACAGCTGGGAACATCACTGCATCCTGCAAGCAGTCCAAGGACGTCCTCCGCCCTCCTGTCCATCCCACCCATGAACCCCAGCCGTGCCCTTCAACCTCCCCTCCCCTCCATCGGCCAGTCAGGGTGCTTCCACGCCCAGCCCCTGCCACACAGTCATCAGGGGGTGCTTTATGCACAAGGATACTGCTTCCTCTCCTAGTCAACATACCAACTCGAGGACGAAAGAAGACTGGTGCGGAAGATAAACCCATATAGAAACAGAGAGTGAAGGCGACCACACAGAAGAGAGGTTCCACGTCAAGCGTGCAGAGTGCGCCAGACCTTAGTTCCCCTGGTGTGAAGCCTGCAGCCCCCAGCAGCACTCCTGACAGAGGGGCCGGCTGTGAGGGCATTGTGTACCCGGGACTGCAACTCCACTGTGCACCATGGCTGACCAGCCCCACCACACTGGAAGCAGCCACGTCCCTAAGGAAATCCCTGCCAGACCAGGCCAGCGACGTGAGGCAGCTGATGTTGTGTCACATCTGTGTTAATAATGCCTTGATGGCACTTTTTTTTTTCATATAGTGTCGGACCAGCGAAGAATCAGGTGTGATGGTCGGTGTTGATAGCATGACGAGGTGAGATTCAAGCGCAGAAATCAGGTGTGATGTCGGTGTTGATGGCTGACGATGAGTCAGACAGTGAAGAAATCCCGGTGTCATTTCAGGTCAGTGGCATTGGTCATGGAGTCAGACAACTGAAAAAACAGGGTACTGTCAGTGTCTTTGGCATGATGAGATAGACAACTGACACTGAAAAAATAGTTATCATGTCAATGTTAGTGATATGACAGTGACAGAAAGTGAAGAAATCAGGGGCCATGTCGGTACTGTAGGCATGATGAAGGAGACAGACAATGAAAAAATCAGAATTATTTCAGAATGAGGAACATGATGATCAGGAGAAGAGTTGAGGACTTTGATGTCATGTCAGTATCGCTGGCATGGTGATAGGTACCAAAAAGAGATGGACATGATTTTGTTGATTGGTTTTTATTTCCCAGTTTTAATCTTTTAACTACCATGAAATGTCTTAACCAATGTGACTACTAAATTAATTTCATACAGCACCAGATGAACGAGATGATTTTTTTTAAGAAATATTATTTTAAAAAGCATCCAAATTGCAGCAGATTTTGACTAAAAACTGGATGTGTTTTTGCTTTACGTGTATGTATTTTGTCTGTGGGATGATGATGCTTGTACCTGTTTGAGTCACACGCTGTCGTACTGAAAATCCAGAACTGATCCATAGATCAATGCCAAGTCCCCACGTTCTTGTCATCTTACACTCTGTCGCTCAAGTACAACACACAGGTGGAGACTGTGGTTCTGTGCTGTCTGTGTGATAAATTATGCACTGCACTGTTTTGTGACATGGACAGCTACAGATGGGTAGGCATGTTTCTTCTTGTGCTTTCTTCAGTCGTTGTTCTCCAACTAAGCCTGTGAGTAGGAGAGGAGATCATTGAGAAGTAATAGTTCTCTGTTCTTTCTGTCAGTTACTGTTCTCTTGGGATGAAGGGAGAAAGAAAGGTGCACGTTACAGTTCTGTGCTTTTCAGCTGAAGTCAGGATTCCACAGACTTCATGGCACAGCTGTCTTTTGTCTTGAAAACAAGAAGAATGGTGGTATAAACGTGCATTTCTTGTGTAGTAAGGGAAGGAAGAAGATATGGCAGGTAGGATCTGGTCAGGGTAGTTGTCCCAAGATTCAGGAAAGAGATGAACTGTGACCAGCGCACTGCCTGTCTGTGGTGCCTGAGGAAGGGGATGGAAGATGCATCCATGGAACAGACTCTGTGAATGACTGAAAGTAGTCTGTCGCGTGGGACGTCCATGTATGGTAGTCAGACAGAACAACTCTGTCATCGCAGCTGCTGTCCCTCTTCTGTGGACATGATGATATTGCAGCCAGGTGTACACCTACCACGTCAACAGCGCTTTTTGCTTTCAAAGTTTGGGCGCTGTCCTATGAGGGAATGCTTTACTCTGTGTAGTACAACTTACTCTTTGGGTTTGTGTGTGTACACTTTTGTTTACTTGTGTGGAAGTGGGGTGGAGGGAGGTTTTTTAAAGGACAACTCCCCATTGGCACAGGTTCTTTGACCTGTGTAACAGACCACACACTCATGCCTTTCAATTGAGTCTAGTCCTTTTGGGTTCGATTCCCTGCCTTTTTAATGAAGAAAACCCGTACCCCCCCCCCCCTCCCCCCCCCCCGAACCCAAGAAGCACCACTGCTTAATAACTATACACTAACTTCTTGTTTGTCTCAGTATTTACAAATTACAAGAAAGTACATTTGCAAACAACATCCGATAACTTGGATTAAGACCCTAGTAATGAAAGGAAATCTTTCCCAAAAGCTTGAAAAGAAAAATAACTCACCATAATTAATATCAAAACAGCTCCGTCCCTGTTGAAAGGAACGTTAAACAGATCAATTAATAGTACTTCTAGATGAATAATATATTTCACCAGAAAATAATCTTACAAAGTTTATGATAGCTAACTACTAGGTCAACATTATCAAAGTTATATTAAATCCCTTAGTTTGCAAGTTGATCGAAAAGGAAATTTAGTGTCACTGAAATAACAAACATGCTAAATCAAAATGTAAATGATTTAGAAAAAATGATCATGCCTAATTAAGTAACTTAGTAAGCTTAAGTCTTTTAACAAAAGACCTAACAAAGAAATAATCCAAAATAGACTTACCCTATTTGTGGAATAAGAGTTTATAACCATATGCACACACACACACACACACACACACACACACACACACACACACACAAATGAATACTGTCCTCTCACTGGTATTACTGAACACCAATGCTTTCAAACAAATGCCCTGCAAATAAAAGTTAAATGGCAACTGAGTACTGTTTACTTTACAAAACTAAGCCAATAGCAAACAGAAAAAAATACCCAATCAGAGCTGTGTATCCAAAGAGAAAAACAAATTAAAATATTGGGTCACACACACTGAACAGTTCTCTCTCTTTCCTTTCCCTCTGTCAGTGGTGTGTGTGTGTGTGTGTGTGTGTGGTGTGTGTTGTGTGCTGGTCTCTCTCTCTCTCTCTCTCTCTCTCGCATCTCCTCTCTCTCTCTCTCTCTCTCTCTCCTCTCTCTCTCCTCTTCTAGCTCCTAAGCATCACTGGATCACACCTGCACTAGATGTATGCTGACACAGGATCTTGCCTTATCTGAACGACTAGCACCCAGGATACTAGTTAAGCTTTGGTGAGGTACATGACATACATGCTTTACTCAATAGGCCTGGCCATTTACTAAAGAATGAATGTTTTTTAATCAACAATAATCTCATTCATCTGTTCAAACTATGTTTTCTGTGGTCTGATGCTTTGCGCAGAAAACTGACTTGATTCATCATTCACTGTGTTATTTTCTTCGGCTGGTGTGGGTAGCTGGACTATAATGATAAAAACTATAGGTAAGGCAGATTTAGGATGGATGTTTAAACTCTGCTTAAGTTTGTGCTTGGGCTCTCAAGCAGAGAATGCAGTTTCTGTTTCCAGTACATGAAGCAGGTATAGGATTCTTCCTCCTTAAAACAGGATTCTGCTGTCCTAAATTCAAAATCTTCTGGAAAAAAAAAATCAAATCTGGAAAAAGAACAAAAAAAATAGAAGAAAAAGATGACCAGAGTAGTGTTGGGACTGAAAGAATGTTACCAACAAATCTGACTTCTGTGCAGCTGTTTGACCAAACTATTAAAAACTCAAAAGTTGCATTCTCTATTCCACAGATTTTTGCCTAGTTAGCTTCATGTAGTTTTCTTTCTGTTTTTACCTAACCATTCATGCTCCACGAAAGATAAAAAAGCCCACTTTCATGAAAGAAGGTTTGGAGGTGAAAAGAAAAATGAATATGATTTTAAGAATCCACGGAGAGGGGACTGGACTAGCAAAACAGAAAACAGTATGGGCAGTGGCCAAGAACTGCCCAGGCACTGTATTTTCCATCATTTGATGCATACTTGTATTTCTTTAAATTCATTTCAGTTGTGTCAACATTTTAGGCACCAGTGATCACCTGATGCACCAGTGCACAGCAGAAGCTGTGGACAGAAATGCAAGCATCACATGAGCCTGTTTTATTTCGGTTTGTTTAGTTTTTAAACAACTTAACCTCTGTAGGATGTAGTGTGAAGATGAATGTACGTACACATGAAAGAATAAACAAAGATAATTATGTCATTCACAAATTCGATAACTTTTCGTCCAATTCCTGACATTGGCTCTAACGTTTTTGGGAGGGGTGGGTCAAGGAATTAAATTCAGTGTCTGGTCAAAAAAGAAGGGATAAGATGGATCTTTCAAACTGGAGTAGAAAGGCGGATGAAAAAATCCCTCTCCTTATGCAAGATGCAGATCATGTGACCAGGATCTGCTGTTTTGGGGGTACTTTAAAAAAAATTCTTTTTACAAAAATTGTTTGTCACTCAACCACAGTTCCTCTGATTCTGTGTTCATTGTGTTTCCTAGCAACTGTAAAATGCTGTCAGTGTGGTCTGACTGCATGCCCAGTGGCTTGCTGTCAGCTGAAAACAGCTGCTGTTTTCCTTGGACGAACTTAACGGTCAGAGTCCAGGGTTTCCGGCACTATGTCAAAAGGGTGATATGGACTTACCTCCTCTTCATGTGGAGGCAGTGTCAAGAAGAGCTCACAACCTCCATGAGTGCATGCAAATCTACAATTAGGTAGCTCAGATGAACATCAGTCACCATTGTTTTCACTGTTTTCAGTTCATGGTTTGAGGATTTGGGTCTTTCATTTTTCTCAGTTATTTTCTTTCAACTCCTTCTCTTCAGCATTTGCGGCTTGTATGTGCTTTTTGTCTCTGAATGCATGAACTGAAACAAACTAGTATTGCTTAACTGATTTTGCACGGAAGTAGATTTTACTAGTTTAGGTGAAATGTCTATGATTTTATGTGTGTGTGTGTGTGTGTGTGTGTGTGTGTGTGTGTGTGTGTGTGTGTGTGTGTGTGTTTTCTTCATAAACACATTTTTATTTCAACTACCTCTGAGCATCACAATGAGCATAGTGACATGGTTGTTTTTTTGTGTAAATGACTTGAATCAATAATGTAAAAGTTATAAGCTATGTCATACAGTATGAATGTATTTACTGCAGCCGTTAGATTTGTGGTCTTTCTGGTAAGAGCACCCCATGTCTACATGTAGCAGCTGGTCACAAATCTAAGCAAATTTAAACATAACAATTTGAAATTTTTGCATCAAAATGACAACACCAAGAAAGAATTGAGTTTTGCATGATGAACCTGTGTGTATGCATGAATGCAAGCAGCTATTTGTATTGTCTGTACTGTGTGCTTGTGACAACAGCCTAAAAAAAGAATGATCCCTATTCAACCAATTGAGGGGAGCAATAATGTCTCATATGTAGTTCCGGGCACTGGATAATAGAAAATGTTATTTCTTTTTGTAATAGAGATGGCATTTTTGATACAAAGAGCACAAGGAATGTTGGACATTTTTGTGTTTGGGCAGCAAAAATTTAACATTGTTTTATGTCACAACAGCATTTTGGTTTTAGCTGAAAGTATACAATGTAAAAGTTTACTGAAAACAGAGATAATTTTACCCTTTTTGTCAATGTATAACGATAGGCTTTTATGTTTGTATTAGACATGTGAAATAAAGAAAGGGTTGTTAGCAAGGAAATAATTCATTACATGGTGTCTGTCACAAAAAAGAATTAAGCACACATTCTGACGTGGAGTATGACTACCTCTGTGGAATTGTCAGAGTAGCTCTATACATCTAACCAGGCTTGATGATAGATGCGCATATGATACTAGCTACAAAGAAAAATCACACAGAAATGAGTTATTCTCATCCCATAATCAGGCTCCGATATTAAGGCATTACCACTCATTGCCGCACAAAATAGACTATAGCCTGTAGAGTCAGATGTGAAGGCATTATCACTGATCAACACACAGCAGTCTACAGCCTGTAGAGTCAGATGTCAAGGCATTATATTCTGATCAACACACAGCAGTCTACAGCCTGTAGAGTCAGATGTGAAGGCTTTATCACTGATCAACACACAGCAGTCCGCATGTAGAGTCAGATGTGAAGGCTTTATCAACACACAGTATTGCACAGCCTATAGAGTCAGATGTGAAGGCTTTATTACTGATCAACACACCAGTCTACAGCCTGAAGAGTCAGATGTGAAGGCTTTATTACTGATCAACACACAGCAGTCTACAGCCTGAAGAGTCAGATGTGAAGGCTTTATTACTGATCAACACACAGCAGTCTACAGCCTGAAGAGTCAGATGTGAAGGCATTATTACTGATCAACACACACAGCAGTCTACAGCCTGTAGAGTCAGATGTGAAGGCTTTATCATTGGTCAACACACTGCAGTCTACAGCCTGAAGAGTCAGACGTGAAGGCTTTATCACTGATCAACACACAGCAGTCTACAGCCTGAAGAGTCAGACGTGAAAGCTTTATCACTGATCAACACACAGCAGTCTACAGCCTGAAGAGTCAGATGTGAAGGCTTTATTACTGATCAAGACACAGCAGTCTACAGCCTGTGGAGTCAGATGTGAAGGTTTTATCACTGATCAACACACAGCAGTGCACACACTCCAGTGTTTTTTTTTTACTGTAAAAGCATGCATTTTACTGCAGAGAACAAGGAATAAATTATAGATGACTTAATCCAGAGATTGAGTAAATCTGTGTGTGTGTGTGTGTGTGTGTGTGTGTGTGTGTGTGTGTGTGTGTGTGTGTTGTGTGTGTGTGCGTGCGTGCGTGTGTGTGTGTGTGTGCATGCGGTGCGTGCATACGCGCTTGCATCGTGTGTGTATGTGTGTGTGTCCCTCCTCAGTAATTGCTGCTGTTTGCTAGGTTCCTCTCCTGCCCATCTTAAGATCTCTGTTACCGAGCGTGCATATGCATAAGCGTACCTACGCACATGTGTGTGTGTGTGCATTCAAAGAAAGAAAGAAAGACTACAAAACATGAAACCAGACTTCTGGTATCAGAAAGTATTTGTAATGAAACAGACATTTGTAACAATCTCTTTCTAAGCTGGAAGAAACAATGCATCCATTCAAACGGTTCATCCAAATTCCTTTCAACCCATCATCCTATCTTCATTCAAATGGTTCATCCAATTTTTCATTCAACCCATTCATCCAAGATTCATTCTAAGCATTCACTCAAAACTTCATTCAAATTCATTTATGAATCTCATCTAATATCACTTCATACGGACAGACATTGAACTGAAGAGGCAGCCTTATCCAAACCATTCATCCAAATATTCCAACAATCCATCCAAACATGAAACCATTCGTCCAAATTTCATTCAAACCATCATCCAAACTTCATTCAGGTTATTCATTCTAATTTCATTAAACCACTCTTCCACAATTCCAGGGAGGCAACTGTCATTTAGACTAGTTACTACCTAAACATACTCAATTTAAAATCATCCAAATACCATGCATAATAATTACCGTCCAAAGTCTATTTAAGCCATTTCTCCAAATATACATACGATCAACTCGCATTCAGTTCAAACCCAGCCATGGAAACAATTCAAGCCCTATATCAAATATTCAAGCCATCCACATTTTATTCCAACCATTCAATCAAATTTTCATTCAAACCTTAAATGCAGATTACAGTCAAACCCATACATCCAAATTTCATTCAGTCCATTTGACCACACTGCCTTAAAACCATCCATGCAAATCTGATCAAATTCGCCCATGCCAGCTTCATTTACTCATGCAGATGAAAAACAAAATGTATCGACTCAAGCTTTATGCTGGTCACTCATTCAAAACTTTATTAAAACTAATCACACAAATTTAAATGAAATCCTTGTGTGTGTGTGTGTGTGTGTGTGTGTGTGTGTGTGTGTGTGTGTGTGTGTGTGTGTGTGTGTGCACGCACGATGAATTAACTTCAACATTTTGACCGAAAGCTTTTATACTGGAGAAGGATTCAAAAGAAAATCCCGATCCGACCCCTCCCCCCCCCCCTCTCCTTTTCACCATCCAGTTTTTGTAACATTTCCCCCAAAGTTGAGTAGCCTCCTACGCCCGGCAATCTCTGCCTTCAAACGTGAATTCTTATTCCCTTAAAGATTAGAGAGAATTTCCCTTTTTGAAATATCCTGCATGTTTTACAGTGTGCAGTGCTGACATATTTCAATGTCTTCGGCCTTATCGTTTCAAGGAAAGAAACTGTCTGAGGGAATCTATTTAGTGCGATTTTAAATGCCCTTTCCCCCATTCCCCCCGCCCACTCCAGCCCTTCAGCTTTAACTCAAGATGGACACTATATGAAATCACGCAGAATCATTTACGAGCCGCTTTATTGATGTTGGATGAATGGAAACTGAAGAAAATGTGAGTCTTTTGTTGAAGGCATGTAGCTAGTTTCTGCCCTCCCTTCTTAGTCTTCGCCTTGGACCTATTAAAAAAACGGTGAGATGATTCTTTAAAATGATAAGATAATCCTTCCTTTGGACAGAAAAAAAACCCAGATGATTTGAACAGTTTTCAATTTGTTTTCCACGCAATGTTCCTTTCGTAACCTCACCTCACCGCACCTCATCTCCTGTACACACGCTTCTTGCCATCGTACGTGACGTCATATTTGGCTGGAGAGAATATCAACACTCTTAATATGACGAGAAAGTTACGATGGCTTGGGTTTCAACGTATCTATTTCACAGTGCTGACAGAAAACGGCTGTGGTGTAGGAGGGTGCACTTATGTAAGTCGGACAGGGGGGGGGGGGGGGGGGGGGGGGGTGGGGGGGGGGGGAGGAGGGGGGGGGAGGTCAGCAGGAAATGTTACCATGTGTGGTAGAGTTGGTTTTGAAAGATATGTGGTTTCTCGATCTTCGTTTTCCCAGTCCTATTATGTTATTTGTTTTCGCCTGAAGAAGATCCAAGAGGTCGAAATGCATTGTGTCTTGTGTCCTGTACTTAGTTTCCCTCGGTAGAGTTTTGGCGGGATAGTGTATAACGTGTTATAACGGAAGCAGCGTTACTTTGTTCTTATTGACACGGAGTTCTCTCTCTCTCTCTCTCTCTCTCTCTCTCTCTCTCTCTCTCTCTCTCCCAACAGTAGAAGTGGAAGACGCCTCTCATGCTTATTTGATACTCATGTGTCTCTGATTCATTTCAGATTTCCGTAAAGATTTGACCTTTGGGGGACTCAGCTAACCATCAGATGTTTTTTGCTGTTTCTAAAGTAAATTCTTTTTTTTTTTTTCCCAGGAAAAGACAACATTACATGATTATTTTGATTGCTGAGACTAGAACGATGTGGTGGCCAGAAAGTGGACAGTAGTAGACGCATACTGCTCTTCAAAATCTCTCTCTCTCTCTCTCTCTCTCCTCATCTCTCTCTCTCTCTCTCTCTCTAAAGCGGACGGTAGACAGAAACTGCTCTTCAAGAGCTATAAAGCTCCCCCCCCCCTCCTCCTCTCTCTCTCTCTCTCTCCATGTACCGCAGACGGTGGATACATACTGCTCTTCAAGAGCTATAAAGCTCTCTCTCTCTCTCTCTCTCTCTCTCCTCTCTCTCTCTCTCTCTTCTCTCTCTCTCTCCTCTCTCTCTCTCTCTCTCCATGTACAGCGGACAGTGGATACATACTGCTCTTCAAGAGCTATAAAGCTCTCTCTATATATAAATCACATACGCTAATTTATAATGTACGTCCAAGAAAATGGTGTTATCTATCACTCTCAAAGTCACTGAGTGTTATTAATTTGTCCTCAGAATGACAGAAGTTGAAACAGATCAGCCAGACAAAATTATTTCAAACCGGGGGGGGGGGGGGGGGGGGGGGGGGAGGGGGGGGGGGGGGGGGGGGGGGGGTGGGGGGGGGGGGGGGGGGGGGGGGGGGGGGGGGGGGGGGGGGTTGGGGGGGTGTGGGGGGGGGGGGGGGGGGGGGGGGGGGGTGGTGCGTAGGTGCGTGGTGTGTGGTGGTGAATGGAGGGCGTAGGTGTGCGTGTTTGTGAAGGATGCTGCTTCAATGGAACATAGCATGCTGTTGAAACAATATATCCATGTTCTTTATCTTTTCTTCAGAGGGGTTATACTTCATCTCTCCGTTTTTTTTTTTTCTGTCAAGCATACATTTATTTTACCTTGATGTAATGTGTACAAAGAGCACTCAGTTTGTCCACGTGTACACAACATGCAATATGCGTACAAATGTACGCATGTACATTTATGCAGCCAGAGTAGGCTACATTTGTTTGGTCGGTTTGGGTTTCATTTGTTGTTGTTGTTTTGTTTTGTCTTTTGTTTTTTGTACGTGTCTTCTTCGCTGTTCTTGGGTTTTTTCCCCCTTCTCTCTTTTGTTTCTTTTGTTTGATTTGTTTTTGATGTTTTTATATCATCTGCAGAGTAATTGTATTGTACACTGTCATTTTTTTTGCGACATTCTTTGTGGTCAAAATAGTTTTCATTTATTATTTTGTATCATTATTTTATATTTGCAGAATCCGTTTATATCTTTTACTTGTTTCACATACACTCGGTTCAAATGTTCTTGTGGACGTTTGACATTATATCACTTCTTCTTCTTCCTTAGAACAATCCGTGATTTTAAGATGTATGTGATGTGTGTGCGAGTGCGTGCGTGCGTGTTTTTTTAGGTGCACATGTGCGCAAGTGGAAAGTGTGTGCTTGTGCATGTGTTGTGAATGTGTCAGAGATCATGGGTGTTACTGTTCATGTGTTGGATACAGCAGACACCACCGAAAATCACTAAAGTGAAGTGGTACTTGTGTGTGCGGTGTCTCTTGTAGTGGATTTTCCGCTGACGACCTGATATTCATTGATCAACGATTGGTTGAACACAAAATGCTCTGTAAAATTTGCGAAGGTTGAATAAAATGTTATCACCGAATCAGTGAGTATACGAACTTCAGAAACAGTCGGATCTTGAATATTCCATTTTGAGATTGTCCTTTCTTTTCAAAAAGACCAAACTTTTATTTTATTTTCAAATGTGTGCATGTACCTATGTTATATCCTACAATAGGCAACATCATGGACAGCACTGACACAGCCACTCAGTCAGACCCTAAAGGAGAAGTGAAAGTCTAACTGTACTGCATACACACACCAGCAGACATGACCATTCCAGAGCTGAGAGCCCTCCTCATACTGCACCTCTGATATGTTTTAGTTCCCTCAAGCAGTAGTCAACGTGCCCTGTATCTGCCTCATCGTTTATCACCTGATCTGTGGCATCAATATGCCCTGTATCTGCCTCACCGTTTATTACCTGATCTGTGGCATCAATATGCCCTGTATCTGCCTCACCGTTTATTACCTGATCTGTGGCATCAATATGCCCTGTATCTGCCCCATCGTTCATTACCTGATCTGTGGCATCAATATGCCCTGTGCCTGCCTCACCGTTTATTACCTGATCTGTGGCATCAATATGCCCTGTATCTGCCGCATCGTTTATTACCTGATCTGTGGCATCAATATGCCCTGTATCTGCCCTCATCGTTCATTACCTGATCTGTGGCATCAATATGCCCTGTATCTGCCTCATCGTTCATTACCTGATCTGTGGCATCAATATGCCCTGTATCTGCCTCATTGTTTATTACCTGATCTGTGGCATCAATATGCCCTGTATCTGCCGCATTGTTTATTACCTGATCTGTGGCGCAGCATGCCCTGTAACTGCCTCATCATTGACTGAACAGTGACAACTCTTGCTAACTTCTGTGCGAGATATGACACATTTTTAACTTCGATAAAATCCGCTAGGCTCGAGTGCACGAGTCTATGCCAAAGTATGCTGATAAATCAGTTTTGAAAGTAATTTGTATCACTGTCCAGGACATGGGAAATCGTGATGGTCTTGCCCTAAGTAAACCACACTGATGTATTAGTCAGCTTAGCACACCAAGGTTATCTTTGCACACACCTGACAGAAAATCAGAAGGGAGAGTTAATCAAACTGTTCTGTGATTATCAGTATGTGTTTACTGTGGATGAGTTCGATTTTGGGAACTGTACCATTATTGAACACTCAGTTGACACTGGTGATGCCAAGCCCACAAAGCAAAGAATGCGCTGTACGCCTGCTGTGTGTTCACAGGAGAGGAGGAGACACATTTGAAGAAAATGCCAAAAGCTGGTATCATTCAGGAGTCAGTGTGAGAGTGGGTGTCAGCATCCGTACTTATTCGAAAAAGACCAATAGGTACAGTGGTGCATTGACTACGGAGCCCTAGATGAGGTCCAGTTATGGACACTTTCCTGTAACCACTGGTTTAAGGGGCACTTGGTTTTCAAAGCTGGATGCCAATAATGCGTACTGGGAAATGAAGGTCAAAGAAGCAGACAGAAGAAAACTGCCTTTTTGACCAAATACGGTCTGTTTGATCATGTTAAGATGGGATTTGGACTCACCCAATGCACCAGCCATATCTCATGCGTGGTGAACCTTATCCTGAGAGGTCTGACATGGAAGACCGTACTTTGCTTTCCTGGACGACATTTGGGTATCCAGCTTCGAAAACCAAGTTGACTGTGGGGTAAAGAGTATCCCACCATCAACAATGGTAAATGGCATGTTTTGTGACCAAGATGATGGGGCGGGGGGGGGGAGGGGAGGCCTAAGGACTAGTACCCGCCGCGGGCGGAGGGCAGGGATGGGACGACGCCAAGAATGGTTCCTTGCGTAAGTAAATCACATCGGTGATGTTTTGTCAGGCTAGCAACCAGCTAAGATTTTCTCTCTGCACTCATACCTACATATGCGTTACTCATGCCCCATCATTCATCCATCTCTCAATAAAACTCTCTGGGTTGGGCTGTCACGCATTTTACTTCTAACACAACTGAGAACAAAGAAATACAGTTTCTATACTACTACTTAGTAATAACACATGAAAAATTCCAAAACTAGCAAACCCGGAATAAGCAAAGCATAAAAGGTCAATGGTTCCAAGTCCCAGGTTTTTATTATAGCTAAACAGGCTTTCTTACCTGCCAGGTTTTCCACACACACACACATACACACACATACACACTGACTGACTGAAACCAATTTTAATGTGTCAGATTAACTCAAAGTTGTGTACGCCACTCACACAACACACAACACACACACACACACACCACACACACACACCCCACACCCCACCACATTTCTCGCACAAGTTCATACTTCAAATTTCCCCGGCACTGTGGAGATGATGCCTTCAGGGTGTCTGGCACCAGTTCCAGGACTGGGTCTCCGTGGTCGGCTCCAGGAACTCAACTTACCAGATCTTGGAGTCTTTTACGATTTACACGCCCGACCTTTGGGTTCGAACTCAGTCTCTCTCCTTCTCCAGCTTGTCTCTTTTACGCCCACGATCTTGCTGCTACTTCTGTTGCCCAGACCACACTTTCTTCCTACCCTTATCTGTCCTGCTCACTTCTTCTCTCTCCTCTCTCTCTCAATCCTCTCTCCTCTCTCTCTCTCGTCGCCTCTTCTCTATCCTGAGGTGTTCTGTCTTCTATCAGGTGTTCTCCACCCTCTGTCCTTCTTCTCCTTTACGCTTATGTAGGGGATGACACCCAAGATTTCCCCTTAGGCCATGCCTTTTGTCCCTTGCTGCTTCTCTACCACCGTTTACATGTGCACTGAATCCCCACATACCTCCATCGCTTCCCCACTCCCCACAAAATAGAGTAGCAGACACCACTTCACACACCAACGGCCATAGACAACATGCCTGACGACTTTGGGGGCCACTTCCAAACAGTACCTGAATGCTACGATGCAACACCCACATCAATCACGAGCTTTGGATACGACTAAATGCGTGACGGTCACCTGGACCACCTTTAGCTCCTTGACAACAGTTCGGGCATACCGCGAGGACGTGAGCGCACTACTGCTGAAACGAACGTTAACCTATTTTCGTCCCCACTGGTGCAGAAATGTCTTGTCGTCTAGAGACTGGAAAAGGGAGAAAGAATTGTTACAGTTCTGTGAGGACAGCAGACCACCATTGCTAAGTATATAAATAAATGCCCGCGCGTGCGCGCTTGCTGTGTGTGGGGTGGGTGTGTGTGTGTGTGTTGGTGTGTGGGTGTGTGTGCCTTTGTGCGTCCACCATGGGTGCCAAAACTTTGAAAGAAAAAAGTTTTCTTTACTCTTGATTGAAAATATCATGTTCCTAATAATGTTATGAGACAAAGTGAAAAGAATTTGTACTTAAAAAATATAAACGTGTCGTTGTTAATGCAAAGGGGGACTCTCTTTCTGTTCTGTCGGCCTGGACGTTTTTTGTTCGATATTGGCATGAACAAGAGTCTGACTGACAGTGTGACTCCAACGCTGATTTGAACATGCAGCCTTCTGCTCATCATTGAAGTGTCACATGATGCACTATGGCAGACCAGTTTGGTATTTGCATGATGCTAGCAGGAGTGCGTGTCCCGATTTTTACTTGAGTGTTACATCAGATGTCTTTTAACTATTGTCGGCTGGTCCTGACATTTGTCAAAAAACTTTTTTTGAGGGGTAGAATACTTTGCGCTCCCCTTGAAAAATGTGTGTATCAGTGAACCGTTTCAAAAGAAGGCCTTGACATTTTTGGTCCCTCCCTCCCACCCACCCCCCCACCTCCCTCACACCCCCCCCCCCCCACCCAATCGTCTGGTCTAAAAAATGCATTCACCATTGTTGATGTGGCGACTCTTTACCCCACAGTCATACTGGTTTTTCGAAAAGCTGGATACCAAAATGTCGTCCAGGAAAGCAAGTACGTCTTTTTTCTTCCGTTCTTTTGCCCGAAATGTAAATTGTTATAAAATTTTATAGGCCTTCCATATAAATGTCTATCGTGTATGTGTTTTTTTCTTAGTTGACGGAAAAACACACACACACACCACACACACACACACACGTACACCCACACATAAACACACGCGCGCACGCGCACACACACACACACATGACACACCAAAACACACTCTCTTTCTCTCTCGATCTCTATCACACACACACACACAAACACACACCACACACACACACACACACACCACCTGACTTTGAGCATACAACAGACAACCTTCCTTCTCCCCAAATTTTTGTGTTCGTCAAACCTGATTTCACACCCCAAAGGACAAACTTTTTGACTGCCCCATCTATGGTCACTTCCCGCACCCTTCCTAAAACGTCCAGCAAGTCCACTCCTTTTCATGCACATCCTGGGCTGATGGCAAATTTCCTTCAACTTCGTGGCTGGTAAGTTGCCTTGGGTTTCTTTTCATCACGCCACAAAGTCAGCAGGCCTCCTCTCCCTCCCTTCGTCTCATCCATCCTTTGCTCGTATCTTCCTGTGATCCTGCATTTGACCTATTATTTGTGAGTCAGACAGGGAAAACACACCATCTCTTTTCAATGTTTACGAGTTTTACTAGAAACTCAATACAACAGTTGTGGGCACTGGCTCAAGGGAAGGTCCTACAGAGACAACTGTTTCGACACACTGTAATCCCACGATTGTGGTGACAACACAACGAGCCATCCAGACTAACATCATCAGGAATGGCAAGTCTGGTATTTTAGCACTCCTAGTTTTTATAAAAGTAGATTTATTATTGCTGCCATCTTCACAGTTTGGGGATCTATGAATACCGTAAAGGGGATGAAAAATATGCATGAATTTTTTTAGAAAAGCAATTTTTAAATCAGTCCTGCAGAACTGTTGTTTTTTAGCTGTCCAAAATCATTTTTAGGACCATAGGTGTCACAGTTCAGCACTGGAAACTAAAAAAAAAAAAAGAAGAGAAAATGCTTTAATCAGTTTGATATTCGTGAGGACACGCTGTTCACGGACTGAGTGGTACTGGAGGTGTGTCCAATACTTGTTATCATCCCTCAGTGTCATGGCGCCAGGCTTACCACACTTCACCATTCACTGAAGGTGTCGCAAATGCAGGAATGCCCATGTGTCTTGTCATTCATGTGAAGCCCACTGAACGTCTAATCAGTCATGGATACCATGTTCCCATTCCTAAACGGATGGATGTCTTTTTCCTTCCATGTAGAACCACTTTAACACATTTCTCCGTATCTCTGCCTCATACTCATCTCGTTTTGGACAGAAAAACGATAGGCTTTTCTCTCACGTTTGATTCTCCTGCGCTCCCGAATTGATATTGACAGTGTAGAGGAAAGGATTGAGGGATGCATTGAGTGGAAGAACAAAGATGGCCATGGCCACGTGGACACCCTCCGACACCTGAAATCCCCGTGCCGCCATCAAGTCCCAGAACTCCGATGGGGAACCAGCAGAGAAAAGTCAGACACTACCACGGTGATCAGCCGCCGGGCGTGGTGACGTTGTTGGATTCGCGGCCAGTGCCAGTGTCCCATCTCATGTGGGATCTGACTGAATGGTAGATGACAGATTGACCTGCGGCGATGAACAGAACAGAGGATAAAGTTGAGGCAAATGAACACACCGAAGGAATAGTCATGGCCAGCAAACACAGTACTAGTGATGGGTGAGCGGAACGCACATGCCTGTCTGGCCATAGAAGTGCCAGTGGGAGATAGCCGCAGCAAAGGGACAGCCCCCAGACAGACCCCCAGCCCCCCACAGGAAGCACGCAGCAAACGTGAGCTGACTTGGGAGCAAAGTGAACACTGCTGAAGGAAATCGCAGCACCAGGAATCGATCCACTGTGATCACACTGACCAGAAATGCTGACACTTTGACGACACGACGATAAAACATCCAGCCGTTTTTACAGCTCAAACTGTTTTTCATGATAAATCATTCCACATATAATTCCCTTATAAAAGAATCTGCCACTCTATCACCATCAAATACACCCCCATCAAAAAATCAGAAATGCATAAATGCACCACAAAAACACCAAAACCGAAGGACGTGATTGACCTATCAACAACAGTACGGAACAGCAGCTGACAGAATTTCCCAACAGAGAAAAGGCTGCCATGGCAGATAGACCTACCTGTACACATTACTCTGCAGCAAGTCGTCGCAAGAAGAAAGCTCATCTGAAGGAGCCACACACCCCGCAGGATTAAAGTGTTTCCGACAGAAGAGACGCGGGCAGCCACATCTTGAAGTTGCTGGCTTTCACCTCACGCAGCCTGGCCAAGGTCCTGGAATAACCGGCGAGGGAAATTTCAGTCATGGGCAATGTCTCAGGTCCAAAGACCGCAAAGACCTCATGTGTGGGGAATCCCACATTCTGAATTTGAGCTAACTGTGTATGGGACAGATTCAAGGAAAGGAGCTGGACAGCTCTTCAAACTGACTGGGATCCAGTGCGGAATATAAACGAACGACAAATCCAGTCTTTGAGATTTTGCAAGTGTTGTGATGAGTTGGTAGACTACTCTGCAAATCAAAGGATTTTTAGACAAGTCTAAACCACGGAGGCATTTCATTTCCATGAACACATGAGGAGAAAGGATGATTGACGTGGTTATCGCTCAGGTACAGTTTGTGCATATTGGGAAACCGAAGCATTGTAATATTACGCAGAAAACAGCGAGCTAGACTAAGATGGACGAGCATCACGTTTTCTGTAAAGCTTCCAGAGACATATTACTCCCGTCCGCTTTCAAATACCGAAGATACGACCGTTCTCATCAGCAAAAGACTGGTTGCAGAAGAACGCATACCCTGGCACACGTGCATCCATGAGGACAATTGACGTCCGCATGCCCATTCATCGTCGTTCTGTGGACACTGTCCAGGTATGTTATCACACACAGTGTAGGTGTGGACACATGATTTGGAATCCCTGCAGCGATAGAAGCCAGGGCAGATGAAGTCATCACAGTCCTTTTCATCCTGGTGTCCCTGGCAGTCTGCCACGCCATTGCAGCGCAAGAAGACAGGCAGACAGAGGAGGGGGTCAGCGTGCGGACATCTGAAATGAGTGGGCGGGCATGACTGATCCTCAGCGTTCCAAAGGAACCAGCAGGTTCACTAAGAAGCTTGTACCGACCTTCCTGATGCTTCAGGAAAATTATGACGTCGTCAAATAGAGCTGTTTCAGAAAACTTTGTATATGTGTTTAGACACCATAATTCGTCTATACCGCGAACACACTGGGGCACGTTGTCACAGACTGCGTCTTTTGTAAACACTGGTACACACTACACACACCACACACACACACACACACGCACGCACGCACGCACGCACGCACACACACACACACACACACACACACACACACACACACACACACACATACACGCGCGCGCACGCGCAAACGCACGCACGCACAGAATACATACGCATACATACAAACATACACAACACACGCAAACACGCGCTCACACATTTACAGAGATGATGATGAAGAAGAAGAAAAGAGAAAAAATGAATGAATGGTTTCTTAATCAGAAGGCCATTGGCCCTTCTGATGGGGTCTCAATCAAAATACAGTTACAAACGATAACACGCACAGTGTCAACATATATCTAGCAGTACAATGCAAAGTATTAGACTGAATATCTAGTTAATAATGACAGCATGTTTTGCAAAGGCTTTTATATAAGAACAATGACAAGTTTCGCATCGTTACACTGTTAGATTTTTATGAAAGCAAAAGGCACAACATGAACTGCCTGGATTCACGTAATATATTTTCTTTTCTTTAAATCATTGTAAGCTGGACGCATAAGGACAACATGGATTTTCATCTTCCTCAACAGATGAACAAAATGGACATGACAACTGTGACTCAGTTGCTCTTGTATACCTTAAACAATGTGTGAATATAGATGAAACTCCAAATCTAACTTTACTTAGGCATTTACTTTACACATTTATTAATATTCATAGACACACAGGGCTCTATTAGATAACTGCTATTAAACATTCCTTAAAATCTGTATCTCTCACGGTTTGCATTTGATTGTCATTCCTGCCACAGCAATCATTTATTCTCTGTCTAAATTCTTTCATGACATTGAAACCGACTCTACACCCTGATTATCCTAAACATAAGAAAACATAAGAAAACTCACATTTGTCTAAAGTTGTAAGAACATTGTAAACCACGTATACTTCCCCTTTCGTCAAGAGAACATAATATTCTATAGGTCTTATATGGTAATCTATGTTCCCCCATATTGGTCAGTTTTTATCAGAATGTGATGTAATCAGAATCGCTATTAATGCTCTTTTAGCTTTACTCACCAGTTCGTCACCTACTGTATAAAACCTAGTTTAGTTAGATAGTTTAGTCTAAGGCGTAGATACTTATAGCTGTTCACAACTTTCATTTCTGCTGTACCATATATCCATTCATCCCTTGAAGCTAAATAAACTCTTTCCTGAAAACCGTTATATCACTTTGTTCATATTCATCGTCAGTTCCAGATAACTGGATGTTGTATACAAACTTTTCAACTGAATTTGTAGTCCAACACTATTTCTGACATTAAAATAATATCATCTGCAATTAACAAATTAAACAACTCGGAGAAATCAGGAGAAAATGTTATACCATGCTTTCCATTTTCAATTATTTCTAAAGCCAGTTCATTAATAAACAAAGAAAACAAAACTGGACTGCATACATCTCCTCGTTTTACCCTCTTGAACACGTAACAAGATCTGTAAAATCTGCCTTATTTCTGATTCTTGCTTTAACATTATCATACATACTCCTTGTACAGGCATACATTTTGCCCTTATACAAATTTTTGACAAGTCTTGGCCACAAAAGTTTTCTTAATATAGAATCGAAAGCTTTTTTTTTTCAAAATCCAAATGCAACTTATAACTTTTTCTGTTGTTCACTAACTCCTTTTGAACTGACACCAAAAGTGTAAAGATATGATCAATTATTGAATAGTTCTGTTTAAAAATAGCCTAATGCTCACTAGTGGTATTATTTTCTTCAATCCATTTTTGCAGTTTTACATTTATTATTGAACTGTAAATCTTAATGCTCACATTGCTCAGTGACGTGCCCCTGTAGTTATTCGGATCATCTACACCTCCCTTTTCATCTAATGTTCAAATTATGGATTCCGTCCACCGCTCAGGGTATACACTTTTATCAAACAGAACATTGAACAACTTAACCAAAACCATGACAACATGATCACCAGAAAACTTAAAAGATTCACCTATTGTACTATTTGGGCCTGCTAATTTTGATTTCTATCATTCCCCAACGCACCAGTAAGCTCTTCTTTCGTAACTGGCTGATTAACCATCTCTCTTCATTGTCTTCAACTGGATAACCATACTAAAACCATCTCTCTTCATTGTCTTCAACTGGATAACCATACTCTTCTTCTAAGTTTGTATTATCAACCTGCTTGTCAATAATATTATCAAAATGCAAAAACCAGTCATCAGTCCCTAATGTTATTACATATACCACCTCGTTTGGGAACAACTGTTTTCCAAAATCTGTACTGATTACTGATAGAAGAAACCAGATCATTAAGCCTTACTTAGGCCTTGAGCCCCTGAGGGGCATAGGCCATCCACAACCGCCCGCCATTGTCCACGGTCCCGGGCGATCCGCTCCAGCTCCCCCCAGGAGCAGCCGGTCTGCCTGGCGTCTGCCTCCAGGTCCCTTCTCCAGGAGTTCTTGGGCCGGCCTCTCTTTCTCTTCCCCTGAGGGTTCCAGGTCAGGGCCCTGGCGAGTGATGTTGGTCGGTGGTTTCCTCAGGGTGTGTCCAATCCATCGCCATCTTCTTCTTCTGATCTCTTCTTCTGCTGGCACTTGGTTGGTTCTTTCCCAGAGATCTGTGTTGCTGATGGTAACTGGCCAGTGGATCTTCAGTATTCCGCGTAGGCAGGAATTTATGAACGTTTGCACTTTCTTGATAGTGGTCTTTGTTGTTCGCCACGTCTCTGCCCCATACAACAGTACTGATTTGACGTTGGAGTTTGAACAGGCGGATTTGGGTGCAAGATGAAATGAGGTGAGATCGCCAGATGTTCTTCAGGGCTTTGTAAGATGCTCTTGCCTTTCTGATGCGGGTCTTCACGTCTGCATCTGTTCCTCCCTGCTGGTTGATCACGCTCCCAAGGTACGTGAAGGACTTGACCTCCTCCAAGTTGTTGTCCCCCAACTTCACTGCCTCTGTGCTGGAGGCGTTGATCTTCAGTATCTTGGTCTTGTCAGGATGGATGTGAAGGCCGACTTGGGAGGAGTGGGAGGCCAGGCTTGTGGTCTTGTTTTGCATCTGTTGCCGATTGTGGGAGAGCAGAGCGAGGTCGTCGGCGAAGTCTAAATCGTCTAATTGAGTCCAGAGGGTCCACTGGATGCCGTCCTTCTGTCCATCCGTCGTCCGCCTCATCACCCAGTCGATGGCGAGGAGGAACAGGAACGGCGACAGAAGGCATCCCTGGCGTACGCCGGTCCTTACGTCGAAGCGACGTGTTAACTGGCCTCCATGAACGACCTGACAAGCCATCCCCTCGTACGACTCCTTGATGATTCGTGTTAGTTTGGCTGGGATCCCGTAGTGTCGGAGGAGCTGCCACAGGGTGTCACGGTGGAGACTGTCAAAAGCCTTGCGGAAGTCCACGAAGTTGATGTACAGCGAGGAATTCCACTCCAGGGACTGCTCGACAATGATACGTAGCGTGGCGATCTGGTCACTACAGGATCTGTCCTGCCTGAAGCCCGCCTGGTGGTCCTGGAGCCTGACGTCCACTGCGTCCCTCATCCTCTCCAACAGGATCCTGTTGAACACTTTCCCTGGCACTGATAGTAGTGTGATGCCTCTATAGTTCTCACAGCTGCTGAGGTCTCCCTTCTTTGGTAGCTTGATGATATGTCCATCTTTCCAGTCTGTTGGTATTACTTCTTGTTCCCAGATCTTCTCAAAGAGCGGTAGTAGCATGTCGGCTGTTGTCTCTACGTCCGTCTTGAGGGCTTCTGCAGGAATTCCATCTGGGCCGGCTGCCTTGCCGTTCTTCATCTTCTTGATGGCGCGGATGATCTCGTCTCTTGTTGGTGGATCGCAGTTTATTTCAATGTTGTCTGCTTCAGCGATGTTTGGAGGGTTTTCGGGTGCTGGTCTGTTGAGAAGTTCCTCAAAGTGTTCCGCCCATCTCTCAAGCTGTTGTTCCGAGTCTGTGATGGTTTGTCCCTGCTTGTCTTTGACCGGTCGTTCTGGTCTGCAGTACTTGCCTGCAAGCTTCTTGGTTATCATATACAGTTCTTTCATATTACCGTGATAAGCTGCTTCTTCTGCTTCTTCCGCCAGGCTGTCTATATGGTCTCTTTTGTCCTTCTTCAAATTCCTCTTCACTTCCTTGAGGACCTGTATGTACTCTGCTTGTGTTGCCGCTTTTCTGACTCTTGTGCGGCTCGAGTTGACTGCTTCTTTCTTGAGTCTTCTGGTTTGGATCTTTTGAAGGGTGTCCACTGAGATCCAGTCTTTGTGTTGATTCTTCTTTGGCCCAAGCACTTCTTGGCATGTTTCTGTGAAGGTGTCTTTCGTTCTTTTCCAAAGGTCGTGGGCATCGGTGTCTTCGGTGATAAGCTCCTGTAGTACCTGGAATCTGTTCTTCAGGCTCACGGTGAAAGCTGCCTGAGTTGTTTGTTCTTTCAGTAGGTTCACGTTGTACTTCGCCCAGCCTGTGTCTGCCTGTCAGTTCTCTTCAGCTTCAGCTTGAGTCTCGCAGTCAGAAGGTGGTGGTCTGATGCTGCGTCTGCTCCCCTTCTCACTCGCACGTCTTGAAGAGATCGTCTAAACTTCTTGGTGATACAGAGGTGATCTATTTGGTTTTCAGTGACATGGTCAGGCGATACCCAGGTGGCCTTGTGTATCCTCTTGTGGGCGAAGATGCTGCCTCCGATGACAAGGTTGTTCAGTCCACAGAGGTCGGGCGAATTTTTCTCCGTTTTCGTTCATCTCTCCGAGGGCATGTTGTCCCATCACTTCCTCGTAGCCTCTGTTGTCCGATCCCACCTTTGCGTTTAAATCCCCCATTAGGATGTTGATGTCTTTGTCCTTAAGCTTGTCTAGGACTGCCTGTAGTCTGTTATAGAATTGGTCTTTGGATTCTTCGTCATGGTCGTTGGTGGGTGCGTAGCATTGGATCACGTTCATCTTGATGTTCTTCTTCTTGGTTGTGAAGGTTGCTGTTTATAATCCTTGGACCGTGCGCTTCCCACCCAATCAGAGCTTTCTGTGCAGTTCTTGAAAGCATGATTGCTACGCCTTCAGTATGTGCTGCGTTCTCATCTTCGTGTCCTGAGTACAACAAGAGTTCGCCTGTAGCCAGTCTTAATTGACCAGCCTGTAGCCATCTTGTCTTGCTCAGTCCTAGCAGGGTGATGTTGTATCGGCGCATCTCTGCTGACACTTGTGCTACCTTCCCTGCTTCGTACATGGTCTTGACGTTCCATGTACCGATGATGGTGGTCGTCCTGGTCGACATAAGGGTTGTTGGCACTGAAGCTTCCTTTCGGCTTTGGCCCCAGCACGTCATACGTCCCGCCGGAGCAGGACCCTCTTCTCCCAGGACTGGAGTTTCTTGGGCAGTTGTGGATGTTTCTGTAGCGTGTGGGTTTTTACGGGGTGGGGTTGCTAACCCCACGCCCAAACCCTCCTCCTTTATCTGGGCTTGGGACCAGCAGTTGGCTCAAAGAGCCCTCAGGTGGAGTTCGATGACTAATTGCTTCAATGAATTGTTCAGCATATTCAACTTTCCATCTATACTCTATATGACACGTGTTTCCTTTGTCTACAGTTTTACAACGCAGATGTATTCTTATTCCGTGTTGTGATACATAATCTATGGGAGGTGATCAGATTCTATCCTTTCTCCGCATGCATTTCACAGCATGAGTGCAAAGCAGAAAAAGTCATCACGTGTCAAAAAATAATCATTCACACTACTGCCAGTACCAAAAATGTAAGTAAAATGACCATCTCTATCTCCATCACAAACAGCGTTCAGCATACATAGTCCCAATGAAGTACAAAGTTTTAAAAGCTTTCTCCCATATGAATTAACTATTTTATCTCGCGAATTTCGAATAATTACTTCGTTGATCTTATCGTCTACAGCAGTGTTGCCCAAAAACACCATCAATCGTCGAAAATGGGATCTCCTCTTCTACTGTTTAAGTCCCCACACACCAAGATATGCATATCATCACTAAGTGTGGTATTAGTAAGAATATCTTCAAGTAATTCTATATCACTATCTATACTACTAGATTTATAATAAGAAGAATGTTCTGGTAGAATATAAACAACAAAGAAAAAAAGATATCAGTACCAAACAATGATTTGTTTATAGAAAAAACAAAGGAAATTCCTCTGTTCAAATGTTATTTCCGTTATATACTTAACTGCTGATTTACAAAGTGCTGTGTAATTCGGAAAGCTAGTAGGTAAGGCAATGTTTCTTATAGCCCAGCCGATCGCAAAGGGCCATATCAGGGCTGTCTCTACATTGAAGTCAACTCACGAGTCATCCCCCCCCCCCCCCCCCCTCAAATCATCATTCACACATTTCTTTAAAATACACCTTCTAAAAACGCACCAGAAACTTCGTTAGAAATCTTTCGCCATAAAATCTTAGATCAGATGAAAAATGTTAAATTTTTCAGAAACTACAAGATCACATCAGGGTTTTCATGTCTGCTGTAAAGTGTTTATGTCTCACGTCCTGAAAGTCCCAACTCTCTAAAAGAATATGTTTCACAGTGAGTGGTACATGACATGGAATGCACCACTGAGCTTCTTCACTTTTTAAAAAGATAAGAATGGGTATAAAATGAGTAGCCTGTGTACAAAACGGCACGAGTCTGTTTCGTCTTTAAGGCCGGCTCTGGAACAAGGTCAAAACTCCTTCAGGTTTGGACGGATTTAAATAGTTTTGTTATCCGTCTGCGAGTTCCATTCCTCTTGCCAGAGGTCTTTGACGTAAGCCTGTGTTTTGGGTTTGAGATCAGTATGAGGAATAGACAACCTGCTCAACTTTTCTTTTGTGACACTCTTGGCAAGTTGATTAACCACCCCGTTGCCTCGAATGCCCATATGGCTGGCAACCCAAGCTAAAACTATGCTGTATCCATCCATCTTATTTCAGAGAAGTGTACAGTTTGAAAACTTTCAGCAGCTGAAGGTGCTTGAGATTACGGCTGGCAATGGGCTCCAAAGCAGAAGTGGAGTCTGATAAAATGAGGAAATCTTTACGTTTTGATTTACAGACCATTTGAAGAGCCAGGACCAAGACTATCAGCTCAGCAGTGTAGATGGAGCTCTCGGTGGGAATGTGTTCGGTACATCTCTGAGGGGGATCTACTGAACAAAACACAGCAGAGGCAACTCCTTCCTCAGATTTGGAACCGTCAGTTAATACACTTTTGAAGGATGGAAACTGTGAACATAGTTCAGCACACAGAGACTAGTACGCCAAGGAACTAGTGGAATCTTTCTGCTACGGGGCCAAACCAGATCTCTGGAGTGAAGAAAGTCCCTGAACGGTCATCAGGAAACTTGGATAAATCACAAACTACTCCAAGGTCTGTATCTGCTTTGCTCAAATGCGGAAGAATACGAATGCCCAGGGTGGAATGAAACTGGGGTGGTCATCAAATTTCTTTTGGAACTTGAGGTAAAAAACACAGTCATATGCAGGGTTTAGAGATTCAGAAGAGAGATTCAAACAGTAGTTCAAGGCAAGTTCAGTCGACGGTTTGAGAGGGATGGTTCTCCTGTCTGAGCATACAGGCTATAACAGGGGTGGTGCGGAAAACCACCCAGACATAATTGAAGTCCTTGATGGTGGATAGGATCTAGACTTTTCAGGTAGGAAGGTCTGGCCGAACCGTACACTGCACACCCATAGTCCAGTTTGAAGTGAATCAGAGCCCTGTAAAGATGGAGGAGAAATTTCTTGTCAGCGCCCCAATCTGTTTGGGCTACAACTCTCGCAGAATGTTCAGTGCTTTCTGAAAAACAGTTTTTAAGTGATGGATATGACTTTTAAAGTTCAGTTTTTTGATTAAAAAATATAATAATAATAACACCCAGAAATTTAGCTCCTTCACAGCTGGAATGGTGGGCTTGTCCAGACGAGTTTCAGGGTCAGCAAAAATTGACGGAAATCGTGAAAATGGATTGGTGAGTTTTGGTACTTGAAAAGGTAAACCTGTTTTTCTTGGCCCACTGTTGAATCTTATTAACACACAGTTGGAGTCGACGCTGTACACACGTAAGAGGCTCCAACTGCGTACAGCGCGAAGTCGTCAACAAACAGTGAGGACTCAGAACCCTGCTTTACGTATGTGACAGTGTCGTTAATTTTTATGCTGAAGAGAGCAGGCGAAAGAATGTTCGCTTGAGGTACACCCAACTCCTGCCCATGGATGTCAGACAGTGTGGTGCCAATACGGACTTGGAACTGCCGATCAGCCGGAAAGTTTTGAATAAACAGAGGCAGATGGCCACGAAAACCAAGTTTATGAAGATCCATAAGGATTCCAGATTTCCAGGTGGTATTGTACGCTTTTTCTTGGGTAAAAAAAGATAGCAACCACATGCTGTTTTATTGATGAAGGCGTTGCAGATGGTAGTTTCCAGATGGACTAAATGGTCAACTGTCGGGTGGTACTTCCGGAACCCGCACTGTTCACTGGCTAAATGGCCATTGGTTTCCAGCTTCCACATCAGTCGGGAGCTGACCGTCTTTTCCATTAGCTTGTAGAGGCAGCTGGTCAGAGCAACTGGACGATAGTTTGAAGGATTGGTAAATTCTTTTCCAGGCTTTGGAGTTGGAATGATCAGGGCTTTCCGCCAGAAGGCAGAAAGCATTCTGTGGTCCAGATATGATTGTAAACTTTGGGAAGGGTCTCAAGACAGCTTTCTGGGAGATGTTTAAAACCTGATAATGAATATCATTCAGGCTAGGGGCAGAATGGTTGCAGCTTTGCAGGGCTGATTTCAGTTCATCGATTGCAAAAGGTAGATTGTAGGCTTCAAAGTTGTCTGATGTGAAGTTGATGAAGATTTGTCTCTGAATGGTGGAGGCCAGCAGATTGGCAACAGCTTGTTTGCCAGTTATCAGAGCATCAGCAATTGTCAAGTGATGAATCTATGGGTTGGTGTTCTTCCCTTGGATTTTCCTGATGATGTTCCAGACTTTTTTCTTGGATGTTTTAGATGTCAGCCCGGAGCAGAAGTTTCTCCAAGACTGACGCTTATTGATTTTAACAGTGTGTCTTGTTTTGGCCCAGCGTTTCTGATGGGCTCGAGTGTTTGGAGCTGAAGGTCTTTGAAATACTCGATGCTGAGCACGTTTGCGTACTTTTGAATTTGTGTTGGCAGTTAGAATTAAACCAAGGTGTTTAGGCAGTTGGAGTTTATCGAAAGACATTGGAATACAGGATTTTGCACACTTAATCAATGTATTAGTTTGAGATTCTGCTGGGTCTTCACTTTGAAGAATGACAGTTTTCTGGAGTTCCTTTGAAATATTTACAGCAAAAAATTCCAGTTGGTTTTCTTCTAATTAAGATGTTCTGGAACAGAGGCGTTTTCAGTTGTTATTGATTTTAAGAGAACAAGAAGATGGTCATTTCCATGAAGATCATCATGGACAGACCACTCATAGTCCAGGATCACTGAGGGGTCACATATTAACAAATCTAAGCATGAAAGTAAATGTGGAAGAGTGGAGGTAAGTTGGAGATCCACCGTTCAGACAACACAAATCGAACTCTGAACCGCTGGGGTCGTTTGGGGGACGTGATGAGGCAGCCTCATTTCTCTCCAGGTTCTTCTGTTGGTGGCTGTCTTGAGGAGATCTGGCATGGTCATTTTGGTCCAGTCCTTATATTGTTGGACCAGCTCTTTCTCTGCCGTCCTCGTCTGCGCCCTCCTTCAACGGTACCTTGAAGGATGGTTTTGGAGAGGGTGTTATGACGAATGATGTGGCCAAATCATGCCATCTTCCGTCGTTTGACGGTTGCCAGAAGTGGTTCGTGGGGCCCAACAAGGTTAGTAACCAGGTTCCGCACATAATCATTGGTCTTGTGTTCCTTGTATGAGATGCAGAGTAGTTTCCTCAGGCACTGGTCTCAAATGCCTGGATTCTTCTTTCTGTTTCGGCCATCAGTGTCCATGTCTCGCAACCATATAAGAGGATCGAGACCACTAGTGACTTGTAAAGCCGGAATTTGTGTGGAATTTGATGTTGCTCTTCCACACTCTGTTCAGTCTGGCCATCGCTGCTGATGCGGAGTTGATCCTGATTCGGATTTCTGCTGTGCAGGTGCCATCTTTGGACAGGGTTGCTTCCAAGTACCTGAAGCTGGTCACTTCTTCCAGGGGCTCACCATTCATGGTTATGTTAGCACTGCTGTTAGTTGTGCTGTTGACCATAACCTTTGACTTTTCTGTGCTGACCTCCACGCCATAGGCACTTGCTCTTGTGACAAGTCTGTTTGTGAGATCCTGGAGCTCGGTGTTGCTGCCCCATGAGGTCGATATCGTCTGCGAAACGAAGGTTGCAGACCGGCCTGCCGCCAATGCTAAAATGACCTAACGGCAGAAACGGTCGAGGAGCCGGAGGTTCTTTAATCAGACTGAAAATGTCCTGATGACAAACTGGGACAGAAGGTGGCAGATATAACGAGCAGATTCTAATGGTTTTGTGGAGAGTGACTCTCGCAGCTACTGCCGGAAGAGGGGTAGCCAGAGCGACATGACTAAACAGCAAAGTTTTGTGGATAAGAAGGGCAACATCGCCCATTAGTCCCAATGTGGAAGATTATGCTGGTTTGGAAAGAATATTGAAGCCAGAAAGAGTGAAGGTCTTCTAGCTTTGAAATTTTGCTTCCTGAAGAGGTACTACCTGGGGTTTTCGTGTACGACACAAAAGCTTGCCGCTCCTCAAAGTTTGAGTTTGATTCACGGATGTTCCAATGAATTAATTTACTATCCATGGTAGAGGACAAACATGAGAGAAATCAGTTCATCTCCGAGTCGTCGTTTGCATCCAATGGAGCGTATCTGTTTTAAAGATGGACTGGTTTGTTTCGTTCTCCAGACCTGCTGGCAGATTTGCCCACACGGGGTGAGTTCTGGAGATGGTGGAGGTCTTTTAATCTCCACCATCTCAACACTCTGTTGGACTTCCTTGCACGCACGGGCACTGCTCTCGAAAGTTCGAAGTGGGAGGGCTGGATTTTTACTTTTGCCCAGCAGCAGATGGTTTAGACTGCCGGGAAGTCTGAGAGGTGGTGGATTTATTGCTCCCACAAGGGGCATCCACTTTGGATTGGGATTTGCCTCCATCGGGGCTTGACATTTTCCCTTGCAATGTTTTAGAGGAAATGAGCTCATCAGTTTGACGGCAGACAGAACGGGTTGAATTTTTTTTTTTTTTTTTTTTTTTTTTTTTTACAGCCGAAGCATATGAACAGACTGAAGAGAACTGATTAGCAAGGACCTGCTTCTGTGCCTCAAAAAAAAGAAATTTTGTTTTCTGTTTTCACCTTTTGGATCTTTGATTCCTGGACCCAAACTGGACAGTTGCATGAAGAGGAGGGCTGGTCGCCGTCGCCGTTTTTGCACAATGAGCTGGATCTTTACACGGCCCATCGTGGGCTGCTTTGCAGCAAACACCACACACACCTCCTCCCCAGAACAGTGATCTTTGATATGCCCAAACTTCTGGCACCTGAATCACGGCATCGGAGACGGAATATAAAGTAGAACGCGCACATTCAAGTAACCCCCTTTAATGACCTGAGGCAATGAACGGGTACAGAATATCAGAAAGAGATGTTGGTGGCACTCTTTCTGTTCATTTGCAAACTGTCATCCTATGTGCGTCTGTGACACCTTGGGATGGTAATTCCGTTTTGATTTCCATCTCCGAGACGCCTCTGAGATCCGGCCAACAAATGACTCCCTTGGGGCAATTCAGCTTTTTATGGGGAGTCACCCAGATCTCTCTGTCTACCAGTTTTGTAGATTTCAGCGGCAATTCAGTTTTTTATGGGGAGTCACCCAGATCTCTCTGTCTACCCAGTTTTGTAGCTTTCAGCAGCTTCTCTGACTGTCTCTTACACTTGCATAGAACGAGGAAGGTACCGTCTCTTAGTCGTTTTTATGGACTGCGGTCTCCTGCAAATCATTGGAAACCATTCTGAATGGCAAATGAGCTTAACACAGAAATCAGTTTGCCCTGCTCCGCACTCTCCACAATCAGCCAAGAGGACCAAAATCCAGTCATTTTGTCTTGTTTTAGTTTCAGAATCAGAGTCCACATCAGACTCCTGCAACATTCTTCTCAAGTTGACTTTTCGGGTTTTTGGGTGGTGGTGGTGGATTTTTAGGTGAATAAGCCCATTTTCTGTTATTTTTTTTTATTTGATCTCTCCCTTAACCACCCACCATGGAGTCCAGCTAAGGGCCAGGGCCAAGAAGTCACTGTCTTGACCCCTTCCAAGCTTCAGGAGAGATATACGACAATCAGAAGCCCACCAATATTTCCCCCCTGATCATGCTCAACTCCCAGGGTCAGAGAGCTAAACACTGCAGGGGTTGCCTTGGCCAGCCAGAGAACTGCCTGTCTTAAGCCAGCCCCATGCAGGGGTAGCCAATTGATACACCTGGGCTAGAGTGTACTTCCTGTCTAGGGGAGCTCCGAGGCAAAGAGATGTGTTGAGGGCACTTGCCCTCTCAATCACCAGGATCTCATCCTGTAGTGTCTACGTAAGTTAGTCCTGATTTGTGTCAATAGACATCTAAATTAAGCCTCATTCTGGACATTGCCCTTGGAAACGTATAAACGACATCAGAAGCTCACAAACGATCAACATGTTGCTCAGCTCTGTATGTTAGTCAACCTAGTTTGATTTATTAAATATTTGAATGCACGAGCTGTGTTTTTAGATGTTGTATGAACGCACACATACGACTCTGCAATTCCCCTCCATCACAGATCGAACCACACGGCAAACGCAGTAGATCTTAAGAAGACCACAGGGAGAAAAAGAATGTGGAAAACAAGACTTGAAGGGGAGACGAAGATAGAAAAGAGCCAGGTAAGAAAGGTGGAAGCTGCAAAGTTGCAACCCCCAGAGGGGGAAATGCTAGTGGATCAAAGCTATCAACGAATGTCTCTACTGAACAAATAAAGTGAAAGATGAAAGATAGGGAGTAGAATCTTGGCCATTCAGTTTTGACAGAATACGAACTACATTCCAATGCAAAAAATGAGTTTCTTGTTTATATTTACAGGCACATTCTTTGGGCCATTCTTTCTACGGTCAACATTTCTTTTTCTCAAAATGCTTTCAATATGGCCCCGTCATGAATATGGCCCATTTTCTTCAAACCTCACTGAATTCTGCGGCACGCTAACAGATTCACCAACTACGGAAAGCGTATGATTTGTACAATCTGTTTTTTTGACACATACTCGGCCGGTGTAACTTGTTCAGTGATCCCCTGTGAAAACTGCAACGTTTAAATCAGAATTGCTAGAGGCTACATTTCTTTTTTAACTCGTTCAGCCGGCCTAATACCTGTTTCCTCTGAACAAGATTTCCATAAGCACTGAGGTAAGATTTAGTTTCTTCGATAATAAGGTGCTCAAAGGCCACGCTGGCTTTTTTCCAGCCGCTCTTGCCTCTTTTATAGAGGGACTCATTTTTTTTTTCTATTTCTCTGACTCATTTACTGAAGTTCTCTCCAACGAAAATACATACCTTTCAGCTTATCTCTAGCTCTCAGAATATCCTCTTTTCCTTTGAAAAAGTACACCTGGTCACAATTGGAGAGTCTTTTTTAAAGGACACACGGTGAAAAACGGTTGAATTGACACTCTCCTGTCAGCTCCAGTTTGTTCACAATCAGATCCCCAACACTGTCTTCACAATCCTTTCACGTTTCGTTGTCTTTGCGAGGTATTTCATGGAATATAAGGTTGTTTCGCTTTGGTCTATCCTCAAGTTGATCAGTTCTGCATTCAAAATTTTCACATTTAGCTTTTAACATTTCATTTTCACTTTGCAGGGCCGTTTTTTTTTTTGCTTGGCTTAACGTAAAGACCTCCTCTTCCAGTATATCCATTTTGTATTTCAGAGTTCTAAATTCTTCTTTCAACTCCTTGACGTGACCATACACTACGTCGAATTTTGTGTTTAGGTCATGGTTTATTTTTAATAAGTGTCCATCATATCGTTGACAGTGTAGTCAGCTTTTCCATCTGTAGATTGGGCGTCTAGGAGAATCCACGTTGTTCTCTGCTGTTAATCTTCCCAGAAGAGGTCAGTCGTGACTGTCGCGTGTCCTTGCCTTGAACTGGTCCGGGGTCCTTTTCAACGACATCACACTGGAGTAAAAGGTCCCCCCTCTCCCCTCCCCCCCCACCCCCCAAGCGCCCCCCAGCAGAAGTGTCAGCAACACTTACACGACAGCACCAGTTGACCTCTGCCGAACTCTCAAGGTCAGCAAAAACGTGTCCTTCTTCCATCTTGCTCTCATGTATACGAAGTTGATAAACACAGCGGTAAAACTCCCACATACTGCTCTTAAGGTGAGTGGAGCTACTGGCATGCTTGACTGGTATTGTCATCAAACGTGTGCGTGGTATTGTCATCAAACGTGTGCGCAGAATGTTTAACCTTAACAGTTGAATGGGCCACCGTAATTCTAAGTCATTTCCAGAGCTCTTGAATGTAGGCCCTTTTTCTGCAACATTTGCCCATGCGCTCACGAGAGAGAGAGAGAGAGAGAGAGAGAGAGAGAGAGAGAGAGAGAGAGAGAGAGAGAGAAACATTTGCGCATGCGCCCCAGACAGAGAGAGAGAGAGAGATGAGAGAGAGAGAGAGAGAGTCAAAACTCTAAAAAATTGTCCATATAAAGGTCTGGGTCCCTTACTGAAGGGGGATTTACACATGACTAAACAAGGGAAAAGAATCCAGTGACATATACAAATCAAAGAAGTAATCAACAAAATAAGATTTTTCAAGATGTACATTGAAAAATAACATTCTACGAAGTCGGAATTTGCAGCCTTTTGAGCGGCTGATAACTACACATCGCTAAATTCTTCACTGCAATCTCATATTTCGGCTAAAAGAATTTTGCTCATATATCACTTAGGGCAGGGCAGCAAAACAAAAAGTGTAATTCATCTTCTTTACTGATGTTGCATATATGGCAGGTAAGCATATTTTTATTTCTGACACTATATCTAAAGCAATGACAAGCAATACTAGATACGCCAAAACGAAATTAGTCAATTTCGATTTGAATATATCTGTTCATTCTCAACTTAATATACAGTTCTCTTAAATGAGTAGTTTTTAAGAGCCTGTACTGTGAGAATGTGTAGCTACTACATTCTGTGATCATGTCAGTCCTACCATCTACAATCAATATTTCTTTGCATAAAAGATGTTAAAAAACCTGATATATTTTGAACACTCTGGTCATCCCGTACAAAGAAAAATCCATAAGAATTTAAACAGTGACGAACATTCGTAACATAAGTCTTCTTACTATTAAAATCCAAATTAAACATTTTGTATGCTTTCAAAGGCAACCTCTCATTATTCATTCTTGCCTTTTCCCACCAATATCTAGTATATTTCATGTACGAATTGAGGTAAATTGGATATGTGCCCAGTTCGCCATATACACGATCATTCAGCATTCGACTATTCACATCAAGAAAGCGTTTCAAAACAAACAAATATACTTTTTCCTATATTTGTAATTTTTTTTTCAAAAGCGCATATTTCCGCACCATACTATAGCATTGGCTGAATCTGAGAGTAAAATATTTTGCCAAAGACACTGAAGGCATTGCAGTCTAATTTATATGAAATATTAAGTTAAAAGAATCATCGCTTTCTTCCATCTATTAACTATGCTTTCTCACGCAGAACTACAGCTAAGTCTTGTGAAAATGAATTCCAAGATACCTGTACGCATTTACTACTTGAACTCTCTCATTTCCATACGTCCATTTTTCACTTGTCGACAAACACTTTCGAGCTTCCCTTATGAAAATAGTATCAGTTTTCTTCATCTTCACCTTTAGTTCTGATTTACTTGCAACATTATGTAAGTTATTTAAGTGCCTTTGTAAACCATCTACTGTTATAAACAATAGAATAATGTCATAAGCGAAAAGCAGGGTAAATAGTTCTATGAGGTCAAACGTAACTCTGTTAAGACCATTGTAAATTATTGCCAAAGCTAATCATTAATAACAAGTGAAAACAAAACAGAGACTTACAAACATCAATTTGCTTAACTCCACATGTACAACTCAACGCATCAGACAGTCTTGCCCCAAACCGTACTCTTGCCTTTTACTTCATCGTGCATGCTTTTAACACGACGATACAGCTTACCCTTTGTTCCGCTCTTGATCAGAACTGGCCACAACAACCTTCTAAACATAGAAACGAAAGCCATTTCAAAATCCACAAATGCAACATGCAACTTTCTGTTACAGGAGCATTGTTTCTGAGTAGCAGCAAAGAAAATAAAGAATTGGTTGATAAAGAATTGGTTGATTGTTGAACATCTCTTCTTA
>JADBJO010010819.1:50000-69393 GCA_016801955.1 Conus betulinus | reverse complement strand
TCAGAAATGTTCCTCATTGTCCTATTCCTTTAATACAATAGTTCTCGTTTGTAGCGAAAGCTTTAGTGGATTAAGACGGGCATAGCCTAATTGTGGTCTGGGTGACTGGTAGTCACTCTGTGTTCATGCTGGTATCCCAAGTGACGGTCCTGCCCGCTTCCTCCCGTGTTGTACACAATGCTCACAATCATTTGATCAAATCTATTGAACTTCCATATTCTGCTTACAACCAAAGTATGGAACTGTTGTTGTCTTATTCTCCTGCACTAATTTCCCATTGTCGAATGCAACAGTTTAAAGAAGCCGTCCTACAGGCGTTGTCGACAGGTCTCAGATTGTGGAATTTTAACGCAAGATCAGTTACTAATTGATCACCCGGCCACCTTGGATGGATGTTTAGATGATAGATTTGGCCATAGTATGCTGTCTGTTACATTAATTCTCTCTCCCTCATCTCTTCTCTCTCACCTCTCTCGTCCCTCTCTCTCTCTCTCTCTCTCTCTAGTGTTACGACGAACTTTCCCTAAACGCGTATGGACAAGAAGTTTCAGTTTCACCACAGTTCTCTCCGCGATATATGTAACGATTTTCATGTATAATATTGTTATTTATCGTGTGCGAAGTTGAACGCTCTTCCTATGGGCCTTTTTTTCTTGTTCTTTTCTTTGTTATTTTTTTTTCCTCTTTTTTTTAAAATAAATCAGCATTGTCACTGCTATTGTTTTCTTCATGTGTCTTGGCGCATTCTGAATATGAAATGTCATTGTTTCTAAAGTTTAGCTTTTAAATGAATAAAAGGTAAAGTAGCACAATTTTACAATTTTCGATGTTAGTTACGGTGTGACTGAAAAAGAAAGGAGTGTCATGGTCGACAAACAGTCTTTTTATGTGTGGGTTAGAATAAATCCATTACGTTTTTTCTCTCTCATATGTGTGTGTGTGTGTGTTGTGGACCTGAAAATAAAGTAATATAATGGTTTCGATAACTGTCTTTTTTACCGTGTAGCGGGTTAGAATAAAATCCAATTCGTGTGGGTGTGTGTGTGTGCGCGCGCGCGGCGGCACTACATAGTACTATTCCTGGATTGCGCATATTAATAACATCGTTCCAGAAACCTGTACAAAACACCGACCTTTTAATGAATTTCACGTTTATTTCTTTTCTTAACACTGAACAAAACACAGGAAGATGTCGGTGGGACGTTGAATAAGTACTGTTCTTATGGAAAGTAGTGTTTAGATGGATTATTCAGAGTCATTCTATTGCTACCTTCTTATCGCCCACTTATTGCATAATATAGCAATTAAAAAAAAAAAGGATTTAACTAAAATTGACATCAAAAAAAACGAGAAAAGAGGAAAAGGATTAAAGCAGAGGAGGAAGTGTATGCAAATAACCTTCACATTTTTAAAACAAGGCAAGTGTATCTTTGTGAACTTTGTGAAGATTGAAAATGTGATGTTTGCCTTGCTTGTTAAGCCAGTTCAGTTCTAATTTATCTGTTGGTCTGTTTGTCGCTTCTTTCTAAAGAAATGACTAACGCTTATACAACCAAAGTACAACCTTGGCGCTGGACGGCCATTTTGAACCAGAGCATTGTCGAAACATATGAACTGACAGGAGCAAGATATGTCAGTGCAGTGAATTAAAACGTTGAACAGAGAGTAATCGTAACATCCGATCCAGATTGCTTAAATAAGTAAAATTGTTAAAGACCCTCGAAAATAATGTATGGTACGTTTTGCAAACACAGATCTGACCGGAAGTGTAATAGACCACTCTATATTAGTGCTTTGCCAGTTCCACAGCAGGAACTCGCAGGAAAAATATGTTACTGTGAAACAGAACGCAAAATGCCAACATCTGAGCTTCTACAATCATGCCTCAATGTTTAAACATATCAGTACACGTGGCAGAGATTTGCCTTTATGGTATTTCTTACTAGGCAGATTCTTACGAAATTCCGGCTTTATTTCTAGATTTAAAGAAAACATGTTTCAATTCTCTCTCTCTCTCTCTTGCTCTTCTCTCTCTCTCCCCCCTCTCTCTCTCTCTCGGCTCCCATCTCTCTCTCTCTCTCTCTCTCTCTCTTATGTAAACTAGTGTACAAGAATTCATCACTGACGATTGGACACTCGTATTGTATTTATGCCATTAATAATGTTCAGTTTTCTCAGTAGAGTTTGTCATGATTGCCATGACTAATTGACCAGCCTCCTGACCTTAGGACAGTTTTATGTGTGGATTTTAAAAACGGTTTTTATTCTAGGTTATATCCAGAATGCGCCAAGGGTTTGTTTTGTTGTTGTTGCTTGCTTTTTTCATTAATGATGTTCAAATGAAGAGAGCTAGCAAAAACTGATTTTTCATTGAATGTGTCAACCATAGAATCTACTGCAGGTTATATGAAAACCCCACTGCAAGACGGGGAAGGAAAAGGTTTCACGCTATGTGGACTTTTTATGCTTTTATCATTAGGAGAATTGTCCTAGTAGTGTCATAATAAAATGAAATATTATATTTGAAACAAACACAGCAATTAGAGTATATTCTGTTTCCTGAATCATTTTCTGTCCTGAAATATTCAGTTTGTTGATATATAGAAGAGCCTTGATCTCGTCCAAAGTCTAGCATTTAAACTGTCAATAAATGGTCCTGCTGCTAACCGTTGCAATGAAATAAAGATTTGCACAGTAACCTGGACGGTTAAACACGGTTTGCTTAACAGCACACACATGAGGTAATTTAATATTCAGATATGAAAAAGAAGAATTGCAAAAAGATATAAAAAGATGTCTAACATTGAAAAGCCATCACCGCCCCACACTGTCTACGTCAATGAAATTTTTATAAAGAAACTAACCATCATAATGAAAGCAGATATATGTTTTTCTACCGACCAACCATGTATGTCTCTTTTTACCAAAGATACAAAACATAACGCTTCTAGCATCAACACAGCAGACCCTTGTTTATGCTTTCATATTAAACACATGATACAGATACCTTTACCAGTTCCTATGGGGAAAAAAAAAAACAATCTAACACTTGTGAAATGTTTGTCCAGTGCCTTTTGTTTGCCTTCACGGCATTCATAGGTAAGCAAACAAATGTAATCCTGTTAACGCTGAGAATGGTCAATAATTCTGTCACGTCCCTTCAGATCCCATGTAGTGAGATGAAGTTATGACAATGAAGCCGCCCCCCCCCCCCCCCCCCCCCCACCCCCCCCACACAACACACACACACACCACACACACACACACACACACACCACACACACACACACCTTCCTCTCCTTCTCTCCTTGAAAAAAAAAAATTATAGTCCTAACCTTTACACTAGGAAACTATCGATTTACAAAAAAAAAAATCGTATCTGTGCGTTCGTAGGGATTGACTTCACTGGATCAGCCGATTTGGAAGACAAGAAAACGAGTGCAAGTGATCATGATTTTTTTTTCGCAGTGTGACATTCATTAAACTAAATTTAGTATAGATACAATGTCCCGATTATGTTTTCACACACACACACACACACACACACACACACACACACACATATATATATATATATATATATATATATATATATATATATATATATTAGTGCATGCAATTTTGAAATCTTCCAAGAGTTTGCAAGAAATATTGTCCGCGTTAAAGAATATTGCTCTCACATGGACGATATTAGTGTGTATATTTTATAGATGCATTTTCTCTCTGTCTCAGGAAATTACTGCGCTTAAAAGCTTTTATCTTTATTATCTGCACTCATGTATGTTACTATGTCTTGGAAATATTGTTTTAGAGCTCACTTGCTAATGAGAGAGTTGGAAATGAAATGAGTATTCAGGTATATGTTTTTCATATCTACGATAAAATACATACTTGAAAAACAAAAATTAAATCCATCTAAAAATGACAACGAACAAAAAAAAAATCACCTTTCCAGGTATATACGTTTTTTTTTTCCCCAAAGCTTTTGTGTTTATTTCTTTTATGTCAACTTCTGTTTGTAACGATGCTAGCTTTTTAGCATGAAAATGCCAAAGGTGATGGGTCTTGTATTGTGATTTGAGATGCATAATAATTTGGCATTAATTATCCTTCTATGAAAGAATGAATAAAGTCATGTCCATAGATACGAAACAAATAATGTCCACAGACAAAACGTTCAAAGGACACACTGCTATACAAGCAAAATTTTTACAGAGATGCACGTGGGAACTCTTCTTTTTTCTCTTTTTCTTTTTTAGAAAAATGGGAAAAGACACCGTCAGCACTAGAGTAACAATTGAAGTGGTCATTCCTTGTTTCAACAGCACCAGCTAAAGATTTTATCATCAAAATTTTGATTAAAACAGAATGCAAATACAGCTAGCAATGTACAAAGTTTGGTTCAAAAAAGACAGCAGATACGTATGGCACTATTGACTCAACTTTCAGCACAACCAGTATACCAGTTGCGGGCTTTACTGCTTCCTATCGGCCTTCGTGTTCCACGCCAAAGCGAGGGATTTGGGATCAAACTTTTTTTTTCACAACTTCCCCTTTTTCCCCCCCAAAGCCTTTCGTGCATGCCCTTTTGAACTTTATTTTTATTCCTTTCACGTTCATCAGATGAAAACTTCTGATCAACATCGGCTTAACTGGAGCACTTTTTGTTGCATACGGACGGGAAGCTCGACTTACTTTGTTTACAGTTGAATTGAAGGACAGAGAAATTGTCATATAAACTTTTTTCCCCCTTGCCTTTGTAGTAGGGATGCTGAGGACCCTTTTGACTTGTTGACGTTGTTTCCTAATAACACTTCCTCTTTTCCTACCACCTCTCTCATACTGCCCTTTTTATGTTTGTCTTCCCTTCCTGTCACCTACCGTGTTTCTGCTTTTATGGACATTCTCCTGTCTTTGTTCTAACAACTTTTCTACATTTTGTGGTTGTTTGTTTTCTGCTCACAGTTTGGTCGGCTGGGCTATAAGCAACATCGTCTTGTTCTCCCTTCAGGTCCGCAATTGACGACTTGTCAGTGTTGTTTGTTGTAGCCGTGGTAGTGGTAACCACTATCTGGAGTGAAAAGGGCTTTTTTTTTTTTTTTTTAATTTTACCTCCCAAAGTAGTCACAGAAAGAACTGCAACGGACCTGATGAAAGCATGATCCTGAAAATCAAAAGCTGTGTCTTGAATCTGCCCAAACTCAATCAACAGTTAGGTCTCCTGGTTTGTTCTCTGTGCTCTCTGTCATTTCTGCTTAGCAGTTGGGTGTTAAGCAGCATTCCTTTAGAGTTATGAGTGTGCATTCATTTCATCATGGGAGCCAGAGTTACCCTACTGGTTTGTTGTTTACTGTTTCTTGTTCCCTGCCTCATTTCAGATTTCCTTTCATTTAAACTATGGGTGGGGCGGCTCTTACCATCCACACCAAGGGACAGAAACATCAAGAAAACCAGAAAGTAAGGAGGACTGATTGCACCTGTTGCAAGCTTCCTCAACTGGTCATGTGTCAGTTCCAGGATTGCTGAGGCTTGCTGTGTTCGCTCGAAATATGAAGACAGCCAACAAGCATGAGAGCACTTTTCTTCTTTTTTTTAATACATGATCGAAACAAGCTACATAACTCTTGGGAAGAAATGACAATTGAGCTTTGGACAGTATTATTTTTTTTTCAAGAAACTTTGCCCATCATGACAAAATTCTGAGCTCAAGCAGATCAGTTCTACTGTGTGTTCTTCACCTGTTATTCTGTGGTGGAATGTGTCAAGCAGACCAGTTCTACTGTGTGTTCTTCACCTGTTATTCTGTGGTGGATTGTGTCAAGCAGACCAGTTCTACTGTGTGTTCTTCACCTGTTATTTCATGGTGGATTGTGTCAAGCAGACCAGTTCTACTGTGTGTTTTCTTCACCTGTTATTTCATGGTGGATTGTGTCAAGCAGACCAGTTCTACTGTGTGTTCTTCACCTGTTATTTCATGGTGGATTGTGTCAAGCAGACCAGTTCTACTGTGTGTTCTTCACCTGTTATTCTGTGGTGGATTGTGTCAAGCAGACCAGTTCTACTGTGTGTTCTTCACCTGTTATTTCATGGTGGATTGTGTCAAGCAGACCAGTTCTACTGTGTGTTCTTCACCTGTTATTTCATGGTGGATTGTGTCAAGCAGACCAGTTCTACTGTGTGCTCTTCACCTGTTATTTCATGGTGGATTGCGTCAAGCAGACCAGTTCTACTGTGTGCTCTTCACCTGTTATTTCATGGTGGAATGTGTCAAGAAATCCTTGAAAAAACATCTTTCAGGGCCACTGAAAGCTGCTTAAAAAACTTCTTGAATTTTGTGGCTCAAAGTGGCAAGGGACTTGCAGCGTTGCTAGGAAACTGAAGGATGGAGCACTTCCACACTACTTTCAACAAAAGCAGAGAAGTGAAAACAAACTTTCTATTCCAGTGACTACCTGAACCAGCAGCTCAGACTAGATGTCTGACTTCCCATTTCAAACACACTGGCTACAGCTTGCAAATCACTTAGACATGGTGCAGCACATTATTAGAGTCAAGTAGCAAATCAGTTAGACATGGTGCAGCACATTATTATAGTCAGTCTAAATCAAGAGAAAGAAAGATATAAAAGCAGCAATCCACCAACATCAGAAACATGCCATTCATTCCTTCTCCCAGCTGTGCCCCCCCCACCCCACCCCCCCCTTTCCCCATGCTGTCAGTCACTCCCAACATTTCTTTCCCTCTTTTAACTAAAGACTGACATCAAAGCTCTTTAACAGGCAGAAGGCACACTATCTTTTCACTGGGTTCACACTGGTCTGCTTGCTACTCATCATGACCCATCACTGTGTCCACAGGGGGAGCAGCAGCAGCAGCACGGCTGCAGGCAGGAAGGCGAGGGGGATGCCACTGGGCCCTGGGGGCACGGGAACTGGGCAGGGACGGACAGTTCGGACCCTGACACTCCATGGTTTCTGAAAAGGCATTCACAGTCAGGTGAGGAGATTTAGAACACCCATGTTTCATCAATGGGCTGTCATCACTCTTCAGAATAATGAAACTTCCTAACCTACATTCCCTCCCCTTGAAGATTTGTTGTCTGCAAGTTCTTTTTTTTTTTTTTCAATGTTTTTTTCCAGATCCCATTTTTCCTTCAAAATCAGACTTTCCACCAATCACTTCAAAATTCTGAGGATTTCTGGACATTTCTATTCACTGTTCTGAATGACCACACCTCAAATTTCTACCAGTTGTGCCATGATTTGTCAGCAGTAACTCACTGGCTCTCCCCCCCACCCCTCCCCCACCCTCCTCTTCCGCACTAGCCACACACCCAGCCTCCCCTCGCCAGAGTTCATCACATTTCAGTTTTCTGGGAGTAGCACACCACATGACAATTTTAAAAGGGTATTTTTTTCATCTCGCATTAAACGTTTTTGAGGCAACACAAAACTTCATACTGCCGAGTCATGAAAGTTTAATGTCCTGGTGTGGAAACATTTTCCTCTTCGAGACTTTTGCTGCCTTCTTTGTGTGGGCATCTGTAGCTCTGACAGAATGATGTCCGTCTTCTTTTACAAGCAAAGCAAGCTCCTTCAGCCAGTATGTTTTGAAGGAGTCTTCCATGTCTTTTTTTTTTTTTCACTGCAAATAGTGACTTGTGACATCATCATTGTCTGATGACAAAGCTTGTCCTTTCATGGAAACGACAATGCTTGCTTCGCCATCTTTTGTAGTGTGACTGTGTGTGTGTGTGTGTGATTGTGTGTGTGTGTGTGTGTGTGTGTGTGTGTGTGTGTGTGTGTGTGTGTGTGTGTGTGCGCGCGCGCGCGAGTGAATTCCCTTGAACCAACTTCATTCAGTCCAACTGATGCAAAAGAAAACTTACATCAAAATGAAGTCTGTTGCATTTATACTATAAAGGTTACACTTCAAACACAATCTCCCTGAGTTAGGTCAAATTTTAAGCTCTTGAATAAGCCAGTCAAAATGGACACACTTGCAGCTGACGCATGGACGTGTTTACAATCACTTTGAACCATGTTTCTAACCTCAATCTGAAATTTTGAAATGCATTTAGCTATACAAGGTACAAAAATACTTTCTTATCTCAATTCTGAGAAATTACAATCGTGCTGCTAACTATACATTAGTGACATAAATAACACACGAAAAACAATGAACAATAAACAAGTAGGGCTACCCAGCAACAATAAACAAGTAGGGTAACTCAACAACAACAACCCAACAAAATCAATTTAGTTATAATATAAAGCCTCTTACACGTCACTGTATGTAAGATGCTTAAATGTTCTGTATGGGAAACCTTCGTCACTGACAAATATTTCAGCTACCAAAGTGGCTAAAGCATTCTTTAGGAAAAAAAAATAATAAAGAAAATAAAAAAAAAACACTTTTAATGGATTACAAGGTTATCAATGAGAAACGATAAGATTGAAAAAAAAAACCCAGCAGAAGCAAAGAGATTCAGAGAGAAAAAAGCAATGTCTTTAACAGAAATTCGCCCAGAAGGTGGACACACTACATGTTCTGGCATCCGAAGAAAAAAACCAGGTAAGCCAGCCACAGGCAGCCAGAACTCACCGAAGAGAGAGATGGTTGACTCGGCCACGCCTTTGGTGTTGGTGGCGATGCAGTAGTAGTCGGTGTAGTCATTGGCCTGCACGTTCTTCACCTGGTGACATTTGTCACAGACATCATTCCTTTCTCCTCCTTTAGGACGCTTCTCTTATGCATTTGATGTGACACAAATACTAAACAGTGATAGCAAAAACATCATTCCTTTCTCCTCCTTGTGATAGCAATCACACCACACATGTACTCACAAAGGCACACACACAAAATAGTGGTAGCAATTACACCACATATACTCACAAAGGCACAAAGAAGTGGAAGCAATTACACCACATATACTCATAAAGGCACAAAGAAGTGGAAGCAATTACACCACATATACTCACAAAGGCACACACAAAATAGTGGTAGCAATTACACCACTTACATTCACAAGGATAAGGGTAATGTTGCTTATAGCCCAGCTGACCACAAAGGGCCATAGCAGGGCTGTCACCACGTTAAAAAGGCAATCTTTATTGTGAGAGTGCGCGAACAGACACTTCCATGAAAAATGTCCCCTTTCCTCTCCTCCTTACACTTCCCCCTGTACAAAAACAACAACGCTTCCACACACCTCAGTGCAGTCCAAACAACGCTTCCACACACCTCAGTGCAGTCCAAACAACGCTTCCACACACCTCAGTGCAGTCCAAACAACGCTTCCACACACCTCAGTGCAGTCCAAACAGTCAGTCACTTGACAGGTTGAAGAAGGAAGCAGAGACAGTCAACCCTGGCAGGTTGAAGAAGGAAGCAGAGACAGTCAACCTGACAGGTTGAAGAAGGAAGTAGAGACAGTCAACCAGACAGGTTGAAGAAGGAAGTAGAGACAGTCAACCAGACAGGTTGAAGAAGGAAGTAGCTAAGATTTTGTGTTGTTCACTATGGACAGAAGCTGGACGGAAGGCATCATGCCGTTGCCTTAGTTCAGAAATTTTGGCCAAACACAGTTTTCCCGCAGCACTTTGCCATTGCCAGACTTTGACATGGTACGGTGTGTGTCGCCAAACAGGGTGGTCACACAGACTCACTTTGTTACAAAAGTCAAAACGAAAAAATTAACGAGGTGACAAAGAAAGCAAAAAGAAGAAAAAATATCCGGAGCTGGAAACGAAAAACATGTCAACAAAGAGAAAGAAACAAAAATGGAGAAGACCGTAAAGGAGGAAAACAGAAAACGAATGGTAATGAACACAACCACGATAAAGAAAAAAATAAATAAATAAAGGAAAAGGACAGAGCGAAAGGACAGACAAGACAAAGTAGAAGACAACTCAGTAGAATAAAGAGGAGATGAATAAAATGAAGGAAACAAAAACAGGAACAAAAATGAAGAAGATGCGCGTACCTTCAGGGTGTACCACTGTTCACTGGCCTTCAGGTTCTGGTTGTCCGTGGTCTGCTTGTTGATGTCAAACTTGTCATCGTCCGTGACCGACACCCGACCATTGTTGATCAGACGTTCCCATGTGACAGTCGGCTCTGGGTGCCCTGAAGAGAGGATCAAAACCATGTACTTGAAGACTAAAAACCCTAAACTCGAAAAAACCATTCACCTTAAGACTAAAAAACCTAAACTCAAAAACCATTCACCTGAAGACTAAAAAGCCTAAACTCAAAATCCATTTATTTGAAGACTAAAAAGCCTAAACTCAAAATCCATTTACTTGGAGACTAAAAAGCCTAAACTCAAAAAAACCATTTACTTGAAGACTAAAAAGCCTAAACTAAAAAAAAAAACATTTACTTGAAGACTAAAAAGCCTAAACTCAAAAACCATTTATCTGAAGATTAAAAAGCCTAAACTCAAAACCCATTTACCTGAAGACTAAAAAACCTAAACTCAGAAACCATTTACTTGAAGACTAAAAAGCCTAAACTCAAAAAACATTTACTTGAAGACTAAAAAGCCTAAACTCTAAAACCATTTACCTGAAAACCAAAAAGCCTAAACTCAAAAATCATTTACTTGAAGACTAAAAAGCCTAAACTAAAAAAAAAACCATTTACTTGAAAACTGAAAAGCATAAACCCAAAAAACCATTTACTTCAAAACAGAAAAGCCAAAACTAAAAGGCCATATATCTGAATACCAAAAAGCCAAAACTCAAAACCCATTTAGTTGAAAACTACAAAGCCCAGTCAAAAACCATTTACTTGAAAACTAAAAACCCTAGAGTCAGATACCATTCACTTGAAAACTAAAAAGCCTATGTTTGTATTTTGATCCCTTCTTATCACAACCAAATCTGTAAAAAAAAAAAAAAAAAAAAAGGGATCAGGGGGAAACTTAACATCCGTAAACAGAAAGAGAAATGACTGGATCACTGTACCATATTGGTATAACTAATATGATAATTAACATGACATCATGATCACTGTACCATATTGGTATAACTAATGATAATTACATGATGATTAATCACTAACACTGGTACAACATGACATTATCCACATGGTATAACTAATATGATAATTAACATTTATGATCAATACTGGTATAAACTAATATGATAATTAACATGACATTATCATCAAAATCATTCTTCCCGCAATCAGTCGTTAGCTCTACCAGAATACTGACCATCACAGCTGCATCACCATACCACAATCACCGTCAGTTATTCATTACTTTCTAGTTCTGCTTTCTGTCTGTGTTACCAGCCTTCCTAATTCAATTCTGTTTGTATCCCGATCGACTGCGAAGGTCCATATCAGAGCTGTTATCTGGTCATTTAATACCAACACAGATGTTAAAAAAAAAAAAAAAAAAAAAAAAAACACACACACACATTTAAACAGATTTTCTAAAACACACGAAAAACTGCTTTAAAAAATCTTTCTTCTGTGAAACGCTAGATGAAAAACATTTATCTCTTCCAGGAATTCAAAATCACAACACATGTAACATCTCTGAACAAGTGTTCATGACGTCTGCTGTGAATGTTTATGCCAACCTCATGCCGTTTCTAACATTCTACGAGTTAACCCATTTCATGGTGAATGGTCCACACCACAGCGAAGGCACCATGAAGCTTCTTCTCCCCCTTCAACAACATGAGTGGCTGCAAAAGGAGTGGCCTGAGTGGAATCAGAACAGAAACTGTTCCATCTTTAGGGCCACCAGAGGAGGACAGGTTACTTCCAGATGAATTAGAAGTTCTGTATGGAACTGCTAAAGAAGTGAACTGAACGGACCTGAACCAGCAACCTGCTGACAAACAAGTCTTTTAATAAATGGAGTCTTTATAGAAGATAAATAACAAACAAGTAGTGTAACTCTTGCTCCCATGACAAAATCAAATACACGCCAAAAGCTCCCCAATCGAAGACTGCTTACGACACCGAATCGCTTTGCAGATATGACAGCACAGAACAAAACAAGGAAACAGAGCGCAGAACAAACAAGGACACTGAACACAAAACAAGCAAGGAAACGTAGAGGTCACTTTTAGGTGTCAACAGTGTCAAGGTCATGCTCCTGATCGCCTGTCCCACTTCCATTTCAGGTCGTGTGACTGGACGCCAGACAGAACGCACACCTGCCACAAACTACCACACCACCTGAAATGGTCTGGCGCCTCACCTTTGACAATGCACTCCAGCTTGGCATCAAAACGTCGATTCTGGGCCTGCCCCACAGAGTTCTGCACCACACGGGTGGCCGGGGCGTGGAACACCAACACCTGCGCCAGGTGCTCAGCGGGGGGCTTGATGTTGTTGTCGGCCACGCAGCGGTACACTCCCATGTCCTTCACCGTCACATTGATCATGGGCAGCAAGTGGCTCTGAACAAGTTTCAGGTGAGACGACGAGAGAACCTGTCAATAACTTTCTCCACAGTCCTTTCAGCTTTACTTTCCCTTCTTCAGTGGGAAGGTGCTTCAACACTAGCACAATCGTGTTAAAAAGGAAGGAGACAGAGAGAGAGACAGAGAGAGAGACAGAGAGAGACACAGAGAGAGAGACAGAGAGAGACACAGAGAGAGAGAGACAGAGAGAGACACACAGAGAGAGACACAGAGAGACAGACAGAGAGACAGAGAGAGAGAGAGAGAGAGAGAGGCTGGTGAGACAGACAGAGAGACAGAGAGAGACAGAGAGAGACACAGAGAGAGAGAGAGACAGAGAGACAGAGAGAGACAGAGAGACAGAGAGACAGAGAGAGACAGAGACAGAGAGAGACAGAGAGAGAGACAGAGAGACAGAGAGAGACAGAGAGACAGAGAGAGACAGAGAGAGAGAGAGAGACAGACAGAGAGACAGAGAGAGACACAGAGAGAGAGACAGAGACAGAGAGAGAGAGATGAACAAGTACTTATGAAAAGAGTTCAAAGTGAGAACAATTATCAGGGAGGGATGGAAAATTGGAGATGTGGGGGGGGGGGGGGGGGGGGGTGGGGTGGGGGGATGGGGGGGGGATGGGGGGGGCTAGTTCCGATGTGCTAGTTCTTCAACTGCTGGTTCATGAAGTGTTCTGTTTGCTGGATTAATTAAAAGACAAAAAAAAAAATTCTGTTACTTACAGAGTAAAAAAATATTCCAAACAAAATTAACGAATGCATTCTTTCAAATTTCATCCACTGCCTGGTTAACACACAAGCCCACTGATAGCGTTATTAACATACAAATAAACATACATGTTCTAAGTAGTCTTCACTCTCTTATTCTCCAGCTTTCTCACTTGATACAAAAATCACGTATTTGTCACAAAGATGCTACAAATAAGATGATCATCTGTAACACACACAACACTCCCCGATCGATTACTACCACAGTTATCATGCCAACACTCAACTGACAGAAACTAATTTCTTGTCAGACTGATCTGTAAGTTGTAAAAACAGCACACCTACACACACCACCCCTATGAAAAAAACACACATAAAAATCTCCACAGGTACACACCCTGTACTGGGCCACCCCAACAGGTAAAAAGCCACCGTCTGACTTGGTCCAAGTGATGTTGGGTGCGGGGATACCGAACGCCGCACACACCAAGCTCGAGTTCTGGCCTTGGTCAATCTGCATTACGGCTGTCGTCTCACCAGGACGGATAGTAGGAGGCACTGCCATGAAGACATTTGATTAAAATATGCACATCATATAAACTCAAACTATTCAAAAATGACTTTGAAATTCATATGAATCAAAACTATTTGAAATTACTTTGAATTCATATAAATCAAAACTATTTGAAAATTACTTTGAAATTCATATAAATCAAGACCATTCAAAAATTACTTTGAAATTCATATAAGTTCAAACTATTCAAAAATGACTTTGAAATTCTTATAAATTCACACTGTTTAGAAATGACTTTGAAATTTATATAAATTCAACTTATTTACAAATGACTGTCATTCATATAAATTCAAACTTTTTAAAAATGACTTTGAAATTCATATATAAATTTGAACTATTTAAAAATGAAACTGAAATTCATATAAATTCAAACTATTAAAAAAAATGGCTTGTAATTCATATGAATTCAAACTACTTAAAAATGACTTTAAATTTATCTGGATTAATTCAAACTATTTAAAAGTGACTTTTTAGTACATATAAATTCAAACTATTTGAAAATGACTTTGTAATTCATGTAAATTCAAACTAATTAAAAATGACCTGAAATTCATATAAATTCAACCTATTCAAAAATGACTTCATAATTCATATAAATTCCAACTATTTTTAAATGACTTCGAATTTAACATTAATTCAAGATATTTTAAATAACTTCGAAATTCATGTAAATTCAAACTATCTGAAACTGACTGAAATTCATATAAGTTCAAACTATTTAAAAATGACTATGAAATTCATATAAATTCAAACTATTTAAAAATGACTTTGAAATATCTGATGAATCGAATGGGTCAGTTACAGCATCTGAAATGGAAGTTAAGGAAATCAGTACAAGGGAAAGGAAGAGTTCAGAGGGAGGGACAGGGTGAGGAGGGAAAAAGGGAGGGACAGTACAATGGCATGGAGATGTGAAGGAGGAAAAGAGGAGAGGAGAGAGGGACTGGGGAGGGGGAGGGGGGGGGGGGGGTGGTAGGGGAGGGGGGGGGGGTCTGAGCACAAAGTTACAACACAAAACTGCTACTTTAAGCTAAAGACCGCTGAAAACAGATAGAGTATTCTTTTATTATCATTGAATCATGATTCTTGGCTAGATATATCCTTATGCTTTGTTTCCACAAAACTCCAGTATTAATAATCACACACTCATTTCCTGCATATAGACACTCATGATTCTTCTTCTTTTTCTATTTTTTTTTCTTTTTAATTACATCCATTTTTTTTTTCAACTATGTGATTCTGACATGTTTTCTCATGAATGTACAAATTCTTTTTTTTTTACTTATTGAAAATGTCACCTGTGTTACCCTAGTCTTCGACTGCTTGTGGCCAGTAACTTTTTTTGTGTCTCAAGAATGTTTTGACTTTAATTTAGTTTACAACAAAATATTATTATTGATTTGTAGAAAGTGAAACAAAGTTTATGTCTCTCCATGACCGATTAAACTTCACTGGCTGCCAACAGCATCCAAAAAATCAAATTCAAAATTGCGTCGTTGACTTTCTACTGTTTTGAAGGATTCTTACCACCCTGTTTCTTTCCAAGTTTTCTCCTTCGGATCTGTCAACATTCTGCCCTCAGATAGTTAGTTCATGGGAGGGGGGGAGGAGGAGGAGGGGGGGGGGAGGGAAGGGGACCCATTATGTCTCCCCCAGAACTAAGCTCAAATCATTTGACAAAGTCATTCCACTAGCAAACCCCTGCTGCTCTCAAAGAACTCCCTGCAATCCTCTCTCAGAAACATTCAAAACCTAGTTAAACACCTTCAAAACCCAACCAGACGCCTTTCCCGTGAAACGCATCGACTTTGGGAAAGAATATACTGGACCGGTGTTTGCTTGCATTTGTAAAATTGTTTTGTGTTTGTGTGCACATGTGCTTGAAAAGTTAATGCTCTTTCTTTAAGTCTATATATAGGTTGTTACACTTTGTAACTGTGATTGTTCTTCTAAATTTTTTTTCAATTAAGAATGCCGTAATTGGTGAATGAGCATTCACATTATTGGTTAATACACTTCATAACAGTCATTATCATTATTCTAATTATTATTCAATTAGGAATGCAATAATTGTTGAATGAGCATTCACCAAGTCCATCGGTTTTTATGTGTGTTTTGTTTTCCTCTGGCCCAGTCTGCCCCCTCCCTACTCCCCTACACCTCCTTCCCCACTTCTCTCCCCATCACTCCCACCCCTCCATGTAAGTTAAATCTACAAAGAAAGTAGAGGATGGATGCTATATTGCATGCATTAGTGCTGTCTCCCCACTGCAAAATTAATGATACACCACTCAGGTATTTGGGGGTCACCTTAACCGTAAGAAAGAGCCTTACCTTGAACGGTCCACTTTCTTTCCCCAGTTTCTTGGGCCATTGGTCAAAAGCCACCGCAGTGATGCGAATGGTGCACTTGTATATGCCTGCATCGGTCTCTACTAGGCGGCGGGATGATCAGCATGTAGGTGACGCGGTCCCCCTGAGATACGCTTCCGAACCTCGTACTTGCGCAGGCCCTCCAATCATGGGGTTGTTCTGGTACTCGATGTCTTCATCATTGGAGATGTGCTCTCCCGTGTCCTCATGGTGCCACATCACCTGCCACACATGAGCCACATCACTTGCCACACATGAACCACATCGCTTGCCACACATGAACCACATCACCTGCCACACATGAACCACATTGCTTGCCACACATGAACCACATCGCTTGCCACACATGAACCACATCACCTGCCACACATGAACCACATCGCTTGCCACACATGAACCAGATCACCTGCCACACATGAACCACATCGCTTGCCACATCATGTCACACATCACATGCTGCTAACACACTGTTTTTCATTGAAAGAAGAAAATTCATGATCTGATCGGACAAGTGAATGTGCAGGCGGGGATCATGCAAAAAAAAATACTGATCCAGTTGGAAAAAACAAGCGGCGAGGCCTTTTTGACAGATTGGGTCATGTCAGCTTGCCTTTTATTAGCTGCACTGGCAGATTTGTGGTCGGCAGTCAACTCGTGTCTTACTAGAGCATTTCTTTGAAAGTTCGTGCAACCACTGACGAAAGTATTTTTCTGACCAGTCTTCACACACAACGAACACTTGAATTCCTATTTCAAAATTTTTTACTGCATCAAGAGTTGAGAATACCAGAAATAGTGTGGATAAAATTTATCATGAATATTGTAGCACTAACCTAAGGAAATTTTCTTTCAGTAACAGAGTAACAAATCTTTGGAATAAATTAACCCCTAACATTAAACGTGCACAAAATACTAACCTATTCAAAAGCTCTATCGATGATAGTGTATTATTGAAGACTATTTATTTTGACTATGATAAATGAAGACTTGAGCGAGTAAAAGACCAGACCGTATAAAGACCAGATATACTATGGAAGGGACATGTAATGCCAGTTCTGGCTAAAATTGCATAAGCAATTGTCCCTACGAACCTGAACCTGAACCTGAACTTCATTCCCCGAGACAATTCATCAAACTTGAGCCAAGAAAACTCTTTCTCCCACCCCAGAATTGTAGGCTCTAACTTTTTTCCTTTTTGGAGTGTGTCATCACATGTAGATGTACTCGATGGTGTGGGTTCATGATCTTCATTATCTCACTCTTTTGCTCCCCCTTTTTTTTTTTTTTTGTTTGTTTGTTTTTTCCCAATGATTTTAACCACGCTGTCAAAGACATTTTGAAATCGGTCCAAAGGGTCTCTTTCCGGTGAGAGTGAATTGGGTTGTGGGAAAGAACAGCAAGGGAAGCTACTCTTGCGTCGTAGCAGACAACAACAGTCAGAGGCTACGATGTTGGATGCTGCTGTCGTTTCCCGTGTTCTTATCTTTTCTTTCTCAAAATGTCAAGGAGTCCCTGGGTGTTAAGGGGTCCCCAGGAACATGTTTGACACGCATACAATGGGTCCTCGCCCATTTTAATGCGTACTGTACGCATTTTTTTTGCATTATCAGAAGCCCTGTTTCAAGCATTATGAAAATTGATATGACTTAAGTGTAAAATAAAAAAAAAGGGGGGGGATTTATGATACCATTTATACAGATGTTGTACTAGATTTGTCTCTCATATTCTCTTCCCATTTTTAAATAGCTCTGTTTCGATGAATTTCTTGATCCCCCCCCCCCCCCCCCCCCCCCCCCCCCCCCCCCCCCCCCCCTAGAGATTCTAACACAACTAACTGTACAACAAGACTCTCTGAAACAATTCCCAATGTCCAGAGGTCACCACAGTATTAACACTGTTGCTACCTACCGTATGGGTGTCTTTGTTGGCCACGGTGCAGTTCAAGCGCCCTGTCCTTCCCACCTGCTGCACTTCGGGCCATATCTCATCCACAATCTCCGGGTCTTGTCCTGCCACACCACTGGCCAACAACATACACAGTTTGATCAGGATCTGTCCTGCCACACCAACTGGCCAACAACATACACAGTTTGAACAGGATCTGTCCTGCCACACCAACTGCCAACAACATACACAGTTTGAACAGGATCTGTAATAAATCTGGCAGTAACTCTATTCAGTTCTTTCCCTTGAATTTCAATCACCACTGATCGACGGTTTTCTTCCTGGAATTATTGCAATTAAAACAACATTTTTTTTTAAAATCTGAAGCAATATATCATGTAAAAAAAAAACCCGAAACAGACACATTTATCATAAAAATATTATCATTTTAGATATAATGCGCAGAATGTTACGAAAAAAAGAACACCCATCATGCAAAAATCTTTAAAAAATGTCGAGAGTTAAATCACTAAAAGAGTGATCATGTCCATGAGTCTATGTTAACACATTTTACAAAGTCACTGAAAAAAAGACACTGATCTTACAGAGTTCCTTTCGTTGCTATTGTACCTTTGTTACTATGTGTATGCGTCACTATGTGTTATTTATGTGAATATATACGTATGAGGTTAGGTGTGGCAGGTGTAGCACTTAGGAGTGAGGATGGGGTGGAGAAGCGTGCAATAGGAAGGAAAGGAGCATGTAGGCAGATAGCGAGTTTGCATAACTGTATGCATGCATGCCTGTAAAGCTGTGTCCATGGGTTTGCACAGAACCTCACTTTAAATTCACATGGAACTTTTGTTTTTTTAAATGGAAACAGGGGAGCTTGTAAAAAATTTGTGTATATTCATTAGAATCTGAAAGCCCTATCTGGCCATTACCATGGAGTTCCTTCAGTCAAAATAGTCAGTGAACACAGCGCTTTCAAGTGAAAGTACGATATACTGCATAATGTACTATAATATATATGATACTTTTCTGCCACACAGTCATTTTGGCCCTGTCCTCAAGTGGCTATGCTTAGCACTGTAACTTAGTCACATTGCTGATACTGACTAGTAGTAGTACAACACAAGTCATGAAACTTTGTTCATTAAACTTTGTTCATGAAACTTTGTTCAGGACGCTATTCATTGCTTTCTCTATAATTTTCTTTTGTTTCACAGAGTCAAAATGTCAATATTGAAACAGCCCCAGTGAAGATTCAAACACCCATCCCCTGAATCACTATAATCATGAGTCCAATGCTCTACCAACTGAGCAATTCTGGTTAAGTCTGACCTTAACTTGGTAAGTAGTAGCAGTAGTAGTAGTTGGGACAGGCTCAAAAGCCTAGGCCTCGCAGCCTATA
>JADBJO010010819.1:32500-45000 GCA_016801955.1 Conus betulinus | reverse complement strand
ATGGTGGTAAAATGAGCTTGAAGAGGTAAACAGTGAAATAGCAGATGCTTGCTCGTTATTCTGTGTCTCCACACAAACATTTTGTTTCGTTTGTATATTTAGCTTTTAAGGCATCAAGATTTAATTCATAAACTATTGAAATGAAATTTCTGTACTGGTACATATTTATCACTTGTAAATGAGGAATTCTGTTTACATGTTACAAAATCTGCAAAGCATAGATAGTTAAGCCTATAAATTATATCTTGGTCTTCCGTTCCATGCTTCAACTTACCGAACTTATAAGGAAATTAATATTTAACCATTAGACGAACATAGACAGCTAACACTTGCCAAATATATAACGAAATGTTCAACGCTCACAGGTGTGAACGAAAATGAGATTGCTATAAAACCTGAATCTCATTATCCAAAAAGAGCTCAGACTATTTCATCATATTCTACCACTGGTCGTGTTCAGAAAATCTCTTGAAAGAGTCGTCAGATCTGAGACATTAGCGAAGGAGGCCTTGATTTCTCCTCCAGCTTGGGAAAGAAACAGGGCACATTTTGATCTTGATCACACTGATGTGAGCAAAACTGACCAACCAAATATTTCATCTTATTCTGTAAAGATGCATTTGCAAGAGAAATATCCTCAACATCTTAAAGTTTACACAGATGGTTTAGTGTTGTCAAATAATCAGTCAGGTTCTGCTTTTGTTATATACCATCACAAAAGGTTGAAAAGATATACTCCATCGGAAAAGGCAGATTAATATTTGTCGCCCAGATGACAGCTATTATTATGGCGTTGTCAATTTAACTGACTTGCCACCATCAATATTTAAAGTAGTTATTTGTGTGGATTCAATGTCTGTTCTGCAAACCATAAAATATCCAAATACTGTTTCGAACAACTTTCTTGTAAATGAAATATGTCATCTTATTCATGTCTTGACATGTAAAGGAACTGATGTCACCTTCTGTTGGATTCCATCGCATTGTGGGGTTTGGGGTAATGAACTAGTTGATCTATGCTCAAAGAGAGGAGCCAGAAATGAAAAGTGCGCCACGGTATTGAATATATCCTTTTCTTTACCTGAAGTCAACCAATTATTAAAGCAAACCGTCTGGAGCCGATTCAGAAAACACTACAAAACTACGTTGCTTTGTGTGGCTGAAAAAAAACACACAATTAATTATGAATTAAACAGCACTGTGTGAACATGTGTGTGTGTGTGTGTGTGTGTGTGTGTGTGTGTGTGTGTGTGTGTGTGTGTGTGTGTGTGTGTGTGTGTGTGCGTGCGTGCGTGCGTGCACGCGCGCGCGCGCGCGCGCGCGCGCGCGAGTATGTGTGTGTGTGTGTGTGTGTGTGTGTGTGTGTGTGTGTGTGTGTGTGTGTGTGTGTGTGTGTGTGTGTGTGTGTGATAAGAGCCTGTCTTCCTTTTCGGTGGGGCACAGGGTGTTGTGTTCGTTGTTAATGGAAGGCTTTGATATTGTCTTCGTTGTTGATGGAAGGCTTTGATGTTGTCTTCGTTGTTAATGGAAGGTTTTGATGTTGTCTTCGTTGTTGATGGAAGGCTTTGATGTTGTCTTCGTTGTTAATGGAAGGTTTTGATGTTGTCTTCGTTGTTAATGGAAGGCTTTGATGTTGTCTTCGTTGTTAAAGGAAGGCTTTGATGTTGTCTTCGTTGTTAACGGAAGGCTTTGATGTTGTCTTCGTTGTTAATGGAAGGCTTTGATGTTGTTCGTGGGCTGGGATATGACTGTGGCTCCGTCCTCCCTCTTCGTGAAAAGTTCGGTCAGCAGAAAGAAAATCCTCTAAAATCTTACACAGCAGCGTGCTCTTTTCTTTCTTTCTTTCTTTCTTTCTTTCTTTGTTTCTTTCTTTCTTTCTTCTTCTTGTTCTTCCTGTACTTGTTCTTCTTGTTCTTGTTGTTTTTTTCTTCTACTTTTCGTTTGTTTGTCGTTTGTTCTTTTTCTTTTCTCCTTTCTTTCGTTTTTCCTCCTTTTTTCTTTTCTTTTCTTTTCTTTTTTTTTTTTTTTTTTTTTTTTTTTTGTTTGATGTGATTGTTGATTTACATCATTCATCCGTTATTCTGTAAACTAAGGAATCACCATAGCAGATATGCGTTAGGTTATTCACAAAAATCGGATCTTCTACATTTTATTTTCTCTCACAATGCCATAGGAGGTGGCAGCAGCAGCAGCAGCCAGCGCAACAGGAGTTGTGTCAACAACACGCTGACCGGGCAGAACGCACCCAGGGGGCCGCCTGGAGCTGCTGAGCTGTGTGGGGGTGAAGAACGTCCGCTTCATGGACCATGTTGGCAGCCTTGCCCTCACTCTCCAGCCCGGACTGGGAACAGCTGCGAGAAACGTTCGTCTGAGGGAGCGAGTCGCTCACTCTGGACAGCTGCGAGAAACGTTCGTCTGAGGGAGCGAGCGAGTCGCTGCGAGACTCGTCTGAGGGAACGAGCGCTGACTCTGACCAGCTGCGAGAAACGTTCGTCTGAGGGAGCGAGTCGCTGACTCTGAACAGCTGCGAGAAACGTTCGTCTGAGAGAGCGAGTCGCTGACTCTGAACAGCTGCGAGAAACGTTCGTCTGAGAGAGCGAGTCGCTGACTCTGGACAGCTGCGAGAAAACGTTCGTCTGAGGGAGCGAGTCACTGACTGTGAACAGCTGCGAGAAAACGTTCGTCTGAGGGAACGAGTCGCTGACTCTGAACAGCTGCAAGAAACGTTCGTCTGAGAGAGCGAGTCACTGACTCTGAACAGCTGAGGGAGCGAGTCACTGCATGATTGGGGATAGAGCTGTCACGTGTACTTTTCCACTGCCCTCCCATCCCTCTCCGTCACCCCGCCCATCCTCTGCTCTTTCCCCCTCCCCCTCCTCCCCTTTCTCCCTCTGTGCCGTTCTACTGCCAGATTTTAAGTTGACCCAAAGAAGCCTGGACTGGAGTAGGAATGTTCACTATATTCATTTTTGATTTCATTTGATTTTATTTCATTTGATTTGATTTCATTTGATTTTTCATTTTTATTCTGTCATTTACTCATTGATTTTTCTTTGATTTCATTTTTTTTTCTCTTTGATATTTTTCACTTTGTTGATTTTTTTTACCACTTTTTCTTTTTTTTACCCCTTTATGTGTTGATTTCGAGCGATACACTTGTCCTGACCCCCTCCATACACAACACATAGTCAGGCTGGTCCTGTCCGTGGCAGTCCCCAGCCTTTAGAGTCTACAGAGAAAGAACAATGTGACTACGGGGTCGCTGTGAGGTCACCTACTAGAGTAGACCCCGCCGTCCCACGTTGCTGCCGAAATGTCACTTCCCGTGATGGCTCCTGGGAGTTGAAGCAGCACAAATGGCTCACAGTTTGGACTTGGGCGAGAGGGGAGATGAATCTCGCGAGACTGGACGGGGCTGCGCCCCCCCCCCCCCCCCCCCCCCCCTCTCTCTCTCTCTCTCTCTCTCGTTTTGGGCCTAAACTGTAACCGTGGAGTCGGACCTTGTGCAAGCGTCTGGATTTCGGAACAACCTTTTCCGGTCCACTCAGCCATGTTGTCTGTCCATGTCGTATTTTCCTATAGGCACCCCGACTCCTCGATTCTTTTTACTTCCACTGTTCTGCGGACGAGGGTTTCGGAGAGTCAGGATTTCATTTCTTTTCTTTTCTTCTGTTTATTTCTTTTCTTTTTCTTCATGGACGTATATTACCCTTCTACTAACCCCCTCCCACTCCTTACCCCTATCTCACCTCCACCCAGCCTCTCCAGCTGCTGTACAACATGTAAGCAATACATATCACCTCCACCCAGCCTCTCCAGCTGCTGTACAACATGTAAGCAATACATATCACCTCCACCCAGTCTCTCCAGCTGCTGTACAACATGTAAGCAATACATATCACCTCCACCCAGCCTCTCCAGCTGCTGTACAACATGTAAGCAATACCTATCACCTCAACCCAGCCTCTCCAGCTGCTGTACAACATGTAAGCAATACACATCATCTCCACCCCAGCCTCTCCAGCTGCTGTACAAAATGTAAGCAATACATATCATGAAAAGCTGCAAGGTAAGATTTGGAGCAATGATCTGGTGAATTTATATACACATGGAGTTTGATGGGTGAATGTGTGTGTGGTGTGTGTGTGTGTGTGTGTGTGTGTGTGTGTGTGTGTGTGTGTGTGTGTGTTGTGTGTGTGTGTGTGTGTGCGCGCGCGCGCGCGTGCACGTGTGCCTGAGCACTTGCATGTCTGTATGTGTGTGTGTGTGGATACCTGTGTGTGTGTGTGTGTGTGTGTGTGTGTGTGTGTGTGTGTGTGTGTGTGTGTGTGAGAGAGAGAGAGAGAGAGAGAGAGAGAGAGGTAGGTGGTGAGTTTGCTTGTGAAAAGGGACATGTGAGTGTACAATTGCAAAAAGGTTTATTCTTGTGTTAAAGTGCTGTGACGGAAATGAATAAAAGATTATCTCAAATGTTTATTTTAGTCTGTAAATGTACATGAAACATAATGTGTGTGTGTGTGTGTGTGTGTGTGTGTGTGTGCGCGCGCGGGGGGGGGGGGGGGGGGGGGGGGGGCGTGAAACGTATATTTGTATGCAAATGTGTAGACCCACATGAGCAGGTGCACAAGATGCAGCTGGTGTAATTTAAGATCAAACTCAGTTCCCCGGCTGTCAGGTGACACTACGAGTCAGCATCTGAAGACATGATATACATATGTCAGTAATATTTATCAAGTATTTGCAGAAATGCCATGAAATCAGACATTTTTTTCAGAACCATCTGAAGTATGTAGATGATCTTATGCGGAGATGACCCTATATCTTCAATCCTTTGTAACAAAAGAAAATTTTGTTTAAAGCACTTTTCTCGCTCATCTTCTGTGTCACTATGGTGGCATCACCCTTATGCTGGCCCTTTTCAAGGCACTGAGGCCTTGGAAAGGGCCAGCATCCCCAGCATCTACACTCTCCTTCAGAAATCCCGAGCCAGATGGGCTGGCCACATCATCAGAACGCCAGACAGTCGACTGCCAAAACAACTGCTGTACGGAGAGAACTGAGTCAGGGCAAGCGCAAAGTTGGGGGGCAGAAGAAACGTTTCAAGGACTGCCTCAAAGTGTCCCTCAAAGGCCTGGACACCAACTCTCAACACCTGGGAGTCGCTTGGCCTGGACCGCCCAGCCTGGCGAAGCAGCATCACAAAGGGTGCATGTACATCAGAGAAGAGACGCACAGCTGAAGCTGAGAGAAAGCGAGCCACACGCAAGGCCAGAGCTACCTCCACCTCCACTGCAGCACCCACCCACATGTGTCCCACATGTGGGCGTTCCTTCTGGGCCCAGATCGGCCTCACCAGCCACCTGCGGACCCACACTCAGCAATCTTCCATCTGAGATTGAGTCACGGTCATCTTCCAAATCGAAGGACGAACAACAACATTCCAGTTCCCCCGTCCACAGCCACAACCTGCTTGTCCTGCCGCAGTCCCAAAAAACCGGTAATCCACAGGGAGCAGTCAACGTCAAGCCATCAAGAGGCAACCCAGCAGAAGAGACACTGCACTGCTGCCGAGTCATGTCAGTGGTGCTCAGTGCCACCTGTTCTGATCCAACATATGCAGGACACCACCTACGCAGCCCCCTACTGACGACAGTAATAGCGTAGTCGCAGAGCCAGGGTGAGTAAACATCCCCCACCTCTTGGACAGCGCCACCATGTCCGTCCAACGACAGTGCCCAAGATCTCGCCGAAACCATTGACCTCAATACGACAAGTCCACCGGCACTCTACAAGAGCTGAGAGAACACGGCACTGTACATCACAAGGACTGGACTGACTGTGTAGACCAAGGCGCTGGCGAAGAAGAAGAAGAAGAAGAAGAAAGAAGAAGAAGAAGAAGAAGAAGAAGAAGAAGAATAAGAAAGAAGAAGAAGATGAAGAAGAAAAATACAAGTCCACCGAGGGCACAGACAGACATGGACAGGAAATCAAAACTGAGGTCACCATGAGAACACGGGACGAAATCTAATACTTTTTTTTTTTTTTTTATCTTTCTAAATCCTGATTGGTAAGAATGACGACGATGAAGATAAGGGCGTGGAGTTCTACTCGGGTCCGAGACTATACATGACAGGGTTTCATTCTACTCTTACTTTCATACTACAGTCCATTCGAGAGATACAGACACCTGCAGTGTTGGTCAGAAAATGAGAACAAGACTCTCAGAGACCAGTCCAGTGAGTGGCGGAAACCCGACTCTGTGGTTCTAGTCTTTCCACTGAAGCCGACTGTGTGGTTCTAGTCTCTCCACTGAAGCCGACTGTGTGCTTCTAGTCTTTCCATTGATGCCGACTGTGTGGTCCCTGTCTTTCATTGAAGCCGACTGTGTGCTTCCAGTCTTTCCACTGAAGCCAACTGTGTGGTCCCTGTCTTTCCATTGAATCCGACCGTGTGGGTCCCTGTCTTTCCATTGAATCCGACTGTGTGGTCCCTGTCTTTCCATTGAAGCTGACTGTGTGGTCCCTCTTTTTCCATTGAAGTTGACTGTGTGATCCCTGTCTTTCCATTGAAGCCGACTGTGTGGTGTGTCCCAGTCTTTCCATTGAAGCCCACTGTGTGATCCCCTTTTCCATTGACTGTGTGGTCGCTGTCTTTCCATTGAAACCGACTGTGGTCCCTGTCTTTCCATTGAAACCGACTGTGTCCCCCTGTCTTTCCATTGAAACCGACTGTGTGGTCCCTGTCCCGACTGTGTGGTCCCTGTCTTTCCATTGAAACCGACTGTGTGGTCCCTGTGTGGTCCCTGTGGTCCCTGTCTTTCCATTGAAAACCTGTGTGGTCCCTGTCTTTCCATTGAAACCGACTGTGTGGTCCCTGTCTTTCCATTGAAACCGATGTGTGGTCCCTCCCTTTCCAATGAAGCCGACTGTGTGGTCCCTGTCTTTCCATTGAAACCGACTGTGTGGTCCCTGTCTTTCCATTGAAACCGATTGTGTGGTCCCTGCCTTTCCAATGAAACCCGACTGTGTGGTCCCTGTCTTTCCATTGAAGTCCATGGCAACTCTGGGTCGGGACAGGGTCGGGGGCGAAGTCCCACAAATAAATGGCTCTGATGGGAATCGAACCCAGGATCCCCCAGCCCGGAATCCGCAACGATAACCACTGCGCCGCGGCGGCAGGTTGACTGTTACGAAGCTGACCCTGGCAAAATTCTGTCATCAAATCACAAAAGAAGAACAAAAAGTAAAGACAAAAACAAACAATACTAATATAAAAAGAAAGGCATTGCACCATGCGGATTTCTCCGGGGAACACCTGCTGGCCCGAATTTCCCACAGGGAAATCTGTTGCATGGCTGTCAACCTTCTGGAACAAAAAATCAGGACCCCGGGAGATGAAGTGCGCACTTTGAACTAACAGCGTGTTCTTCTTCTTCTGCGTACGCAGGCTGATACCTCCTGCGGACACTCCCTGTATAGACAGGCAAGGATTAATCCCATCTACCCAACAAAAGGAGTAGAGTGTTGTGTGTATGACCGGTTTTTTTTTTATCCCGCCATTAAGGCAGCCATACTCCAGCTTCGGGGAAGGTGCATGCTATGTGCAACGTGTCATCCATACAAACGGCCAAACTGGCCCTTTCTTCCGAAAGTTGGTCATGGGATTTTACGCGTGTGCAAGACGCGTGTTTTCACACACGAAACCTCGATTTATAGTCTCATTCGAAGGACTGTATGGGGAATGGAGTCACAACTAATTCTAACTCCGAGGGAAAAATCCCCTGTACTGAAACGGCCCGGCGGAGATTCGAACCCACAATCCCAAGATTACGAGTCCGGCGTTCTACCACTGGAGCTATTCCGGCCCCCCAACACCGTGTTTATTCCCAACTGATCAAGGCAGTGTTATCGCCACTAATACTACGTAATCGCTGACACTCGCAAACCATCAGTGGAACTCCATTCGATCGGCAAAATACTTTCTCAGCCTCTTCTACAACTGATCCCTAAATCCCCTCTCCCACCTTCTATCCCACTTTCTTTTTTTTTTTTTCTTTTTCTTTTGTTGTTGTTGTTGTTGAAAATCTGCCATTTTTATCAACAAATTCCGGAAATCGAATATGATGGCCAAATCAGGGAAATTCCTGATGAATTCGGGCGGGCTGGCAACTATGCCGTTGCGACGATGACGTCATACGATATATGACGTTATTGACCAGGATTTTTCATTTAATCTCTCTCTCTCTCTCTCTCTCTCTCTCATATAACCTTATTTCTTCTTGCCTTACAATAGTGGTGTGTGTGTGTGTGTGTGTGTGTGTGTGTGTGTGTGTGTGTGTGTGTACAATAGATACAAACGTATTTTACATAAAAACAGGGGGGGGGGGGGGGGGGGGGGGGGGGGGGGGGGGGGGGGGCGGTCACCCAAAAATAGTACATTAAAAAGAAAAAAAGTCATATCTAGTCATAATATTCCACAATGAAGATACATTAATAAAGTGTTTCAATAAAGGACAGAAGATGACCTTAAAAAAAAGTGGCATTACACCCACGGTCGCGCTCATTCCAACCCCACCTCCCACCCCCACCCCACAACCACCATCCGGCCCATTCCGCCGTAGCCCTGGCACAGGCAATCCACAGGGAGCAGTCAATGTCAAGTCGTCAAGAGGCAACCCACAGGAGGAGACACTGCACTGCTGCCGAGTCACTTCAGTGGTGTTCAGTGGCGCCTGTTCTGATCTAACATATACAGGACTCCACCTGCTAATTTCCCCTGCTGACGGCAATTAATACTTACTTGGTTTGATTGATATACTTGTCATTTAGGGGTACTCAGATTTGTAAAGCAGCACAGTAATTTTGAAACAAAGAGGGGGGGGAGGGGGTCGTTCTGAATTTTTTCTCCACGGGTCGAGTATGGGCACATGTCCTTTCTCATTCCACCGGGCATTGATTACGGGGAGGGGGGAGGGGGTCGGGTGGGGGGCGGGGCGTGAGAACAGAAGGTTACCCCAGAATGAGTGGCATGGGAGTATTGCCACTGAAGTTGCATGGGGAGTGGCTTTGGGCATGATCACAGAACGTTACACAGGCTCCTCGTCCACTGCCATACCCTGGCTAGTCCCGCTACAGTCCAGGCAACAAGCCCACGGGAAGCAATCAATGTAAAAAACCATCATGAGGTAACCCACCAGAGGAGACACTGCAGCGCTATCAAGACACTTCAGTGGTTTTCAGTAGTGCCTGTTCTGCGACCTTCTGCTGAGCCCCCTACAGATGACAATCATTGTTTCGTTGCGGAGTCAGCATGAGTGAGAGTCCCTCTCACGGGGCGCCACTACGTCCATCCAACGACACCCTCTATGAACTTGCCAAGGCAGGCGACCCCGACATAAGAACAGGCGCGAAGAGGAAATCGAAACCGAGGTACTATGACAGCAGTCTCACAACATTTTAAAATTAAAAAAAAAAAAAGTTGATCAACGAGGATGATGATGAAGACGATGATGCAAGAGCGTCCCATTCTAGTCTGAGACTGCATGACAGGCCTGTGCTCTGGCCTTCATTTCACACACATCACGGCGTCAACCAGGCCCGAGAGACACAGACATCTGCAGCATTGGTCACACAAATCGAGTCAGGGCCGTAGTATCCCACACACGGGTTTATAGCTCTAATGGGAATCGAACCCATGACCAGCCAATGAGGATCCGGAATGCTAAGTGCTGTGCCACGGTGGCCAATCAGAATCATCTACTTCTTTATCCACATTGTTACAGACCACGCAGGATGTTACCAAGGCTGGCGCCATGTCATAAGCGATTCACTTTCTGTTTAAATCAAAAACAAGAGAGAGAATGGGGGTGGGGTGTGGGGGAACGAGGATGGGGGCATGGGAACTGGGACCTGGGGATGGGGGACCATTACTGCCTATAAACATTAACAATTCCAAGAGATGTTTTGGGCTTGGATTATTTTTTTTTAACATTACAGGAATGTGCAACATGGACACACTATTTGTGTTGTGTTTTGGTGGACATGAACTCAAGGGCAGAAATGAACAGAAATACTGATGCCAGTGAAATCAGTGTCTCATTCCCACAACACGCCCACAACTGAATTATGCTGATGTTTTTTTGTTCATCACCTTTATTTCCGAGGAAAGATAAGAGTGTACAAAGTGGAGGTAAAACAAAACATTATAGATGAAAAGTTGACCGTGTACAATTAAAAAAGGATTGTTTGTATGATTGAATAAAATGGGATACAGTACAGAGCATGAATCTGCCATTACGCAATAGTTATGGGCTGGACAGAGTAAAACGAAGACCAGTTCAACCAAGCTCTTTGGGAAATAGTTTGTGCGGTCGGGCCTATTTTATATTCACTTTTTTTTTTCTTTTTCTTCTCTCTCTCTCTCTCTCTCTCTCTCTCTCTCTCTCTCTCTCTCTCCTATCTTTTTTTTTTCTTTTTGAAGGCTTCCCGTCATTATATTTGGGCTGATACTTTTTCTTCTATTAGCTAGGGCTGTATTTTGTGGACTGTCAGGACAAAGCTATCAGGGACGAAACATCCATATAAAAAGGTGAAGGAGCAGTGGTGTGAACGCCGGGTAGCACGTAATGCGATGCCCGCACTTCACAGCACGCACTGGCTCGTGCTACACGGTCTTCAAAGGAACGCGAGAGACTTCTGAGGAGCCTTCGGGGGACATCCTTGTGTTCTCTTCTTTCAGAAACTGCAGGAGAGCGGGAGGTCTGGCAGGACTGGCGCTGGCAGGGGGTGTCAGATTCGGCACCTGCTGCTCCTTGATCTGTCCGCTAGGTTCTGCTTCCTGCTGTTCACCAGTGTGGACATCAAGGACGGTCCGGTCCGCCTGCTGTTTTCGTCTGCAGATCACTGCCACTTTGTTCACATGGCTGTGGACATGCCATGCTCTGGGAACTCAACTGTTGACTGTTTGTATATTCCCTGTCATCCTTGGTACCAGCTCTGCTTTTTCCGGATCGGTGATGTTTGTGGATGTGAATTTACAACAAGGGACGCCCCTTCCCAGCTTCCTCACCAACACCGTCTCTTCCCACGGCCGTTTCCTGGCTGTCTGTCTGCTGCCAGCACACACTCCCTGGCTGAACAGCATTCGTGGAGTTGGAAGGAACGCTGGTCCCGTGAGCGCTCTGACGATGTGAAGAACGAACGTCTTTGCTCTTTGCTTTCGGTGTGTGCGTCTCGCGTACAGTGGAGTGACTAGGTGTGAGGTTGGTCACTTGATGAAGGCTGCCCTTGCTAACAATTTTAGCCGAGTCTTTGCTGGGGCTGAGTTCAGTATCTAAGGGGCAGGGCTGGCTTTTTTCTTCCGCCGGTGTGATTTCTGTCACCTTGATTTCGACATTGTTCTCATTGGTTTTAACACTGGTTTTTAATTTGCTTGGTGGGAAACTTCTCTCCAGTGCTGTTGTTTTAGGGCTGTTACCGTTTAGCTTTGATTGTACGCTGCTTTGTAACGTTCCTTCTTCAGAACCGGTTTTTGATGCCGTTGATTTGGTCAGATTTCCTGGAACAGCGGTTTCCAGGGTGCTGTCTAACAGAGTTGATTTCAGGTGATTTTCTGAGGCATTTTCTTTCAGAACACTTTCCAGTGTAGCTGCTTCTGAGCTCAGTTTCGATTCTTTTGTTTTCAAGCCACTTTCCGATGAACTTGATTGCAGCTTGCTTTTCAATGCACTGAACTTCGAGCCAGTTTCTAAACGACTTTCTGCCTGGTTGTTGTTAGTAGGCGCAAGGCAATGGTTGGGGCTGTCATCGATGGCAGACGCGTTGGGATGATGACATGTTTGAGTGTCCCCACCCACAGTGCAGCTCCCCTGACTCACTGGCTGGTTCGTCTCCTTTAGGCGCGCGGGATGCTTCACATTTATATGCTTGGATATCATTGGCTCGTCATTGCCTGTACGTTGACTGGGTCTCTCTGGGTTCGGGTCAAACTGTTTTATTTTTTTAACTGTGAGATCATAGATGGATTCTCTGCCTTTTGTGCCTTGCTTTGGTTCGTTCCCTCCAAAGTGTGGTGATGACCTGGGGAATTTTTGGTTTACTGTCTGCTGATTTTGTGAGGATTTTGCAGAGATTGATCCTACCTTCCCCGTCGCTTCCTCCGCCTACATTCCCTTCACCTCCACATGGTTGGCAATGGTCACTGTTGAAGTATTTTTAGAATCAAATTCCGCCTCGCTACAAACACAGTCCCCTTTTGATATGGAGTCGAATTTGGTTGAGCGCGAAGAACTGTCAGCTGTAGTGAGATCTCCTACCTTTTTTGGGAGACGCGGCTTCTTGTGAGTCGACGATTTCTGATTCTCTTGTGATCTGGCTCTCTAACATATCAAACAGTTCTTGCTCCTTGTCAAAGCCTAGGCATGTTGATTGTGACTGCCTATGCACTTGGCGTTCCTGCTTGCCAGCATCATGCTGGCGGGACGAGTGGTTCACGTCAGGGGC
>JADBJO010010819.1:20000-25000 GCA_016801955.1 Conus betulinus | reverse complement strand
TTGGCCAATGTTGGTGCTTGAGAAAGGTTTTCTAATAAACCGAATTATTGCAAGTTTATTCATGGATGCTGCGTGGCTTCAATTTTTTTTTTTTATCTTCTTAGATTATAGAACCTAAGTATTCCCAACAGCCCTTCCTGTTCATGTCAGTTTCCTAATGTCTTCACACAGGTTTCCCAGTGGGATGACAACTGCAGGTAGATATTGAAACTTAAAGCCAAAGTGGAATTACTGGATCGCCAAACGAATGAAACAATTGATGCCCTTTCTTCTGTACAGCTCTGGAATGGAGCCGGTGTGCTACAGGAATACCAGGCGATGCTCGGGTGTCCCATGAAAAGGCACGCATAGGATGGCCCCATTTCAGTACCCATGGCGAAGCCACTGACTTGCGAGAAAAGAATGGTTGTTGAATTCAAAGGTGTTTAGGCAGAGGGCTGTTTCTGCACGTGTTACCAGTGTAGCTGCGAGAGAGTGTTGTTGGTGAAGTGGCAGTTTGTCTGGAAAGAAAGGGAAAGCCTTCAGTCCATCAGCGTGAGCAATGAGGTACGAAATCTCGAGTGAAGAGGTGGTTGGGTTAGAGAGTGGGGTCTGTGTTGAACGAGTTGATCATATGAAGTGTGTGTGAGTTGTGTCTGTGAAGTATGTGGGAAGGCTTTGCACGATGGGGAGAGAGAGAGAAAGTCAACACACTGTGAGAAGCGTTCAGCGTGGCAGCTACAGGCAGAGACAACAGGTCTGCCGTGCGTAGTAGGTTTGGGTGTTGTTGGAAGCGAGCACAAAAGGGATTGTTTGGCTTTAACATGAAGTGGAGTGTGGCTGTCTTGGGTAAGTTCTTTTCTTTGGTTTCCCTGCCTGCTTGCCTGTGGTTGAAAGGAGTCCTTGGTGTTGAGGGTGGGGCGATGTTGTTAGCAGCATGTGTGAGAAATTGTTGTCTGAGAGTTGTCTAAGTGCTTCCTGTAATTTACAGCCCCCATGGCTGCGAGTTTAATGACAAAGTCCTCTTGTTGTCTCAGTAACTCAAGACCTTTCCCGAGACCCCCCATTCTGCACTGAGATCTAACAGTTCACCGACTGTTTGTTCATCCTTTGTTGACAATGTTTTGAATGTTATTCGTCCTGCCTGAAGAACATCAGTAACGCTTTGTGTCTGTCTGAAGAAGATGAATAATGTCTGAAGATGAATAACGCTTTGTGTCTGCCTGAAGAAGATGAATAACGCTTTGTCTGCCTGAAGAAGATCAGTAACGCTTTGTGTCTGCCTGAAGAAGATCAATAACGCTTTGTGTCTGTCTCGTGCTTTGCTTGTTTCATTCTTCTGGTGGCCCAGTAGAAGAGTATTTCTACTTTTGATCTTGCAGTCTTCACATACGCCATATCCGCCTTGGCTTAAGGCTGTGCCAGACCAGTTGACACATTGACACTGGCAATAACACTAGAGCTACATCAAAATGTTGTTATGCTCTGCACAGACCAATTGACACATTGACACTGGCAATAACACCAGAGCTACATCAAAATGTTGTTATGCTCTGCACAGACCAGTTGACACATTGACACTGGCAATAACACTAGAGCTACATCAAAATGTTGTTATGCTCTGCATAGTTAGGTGGGGATTGTCTTCAGTCGTGACAAGCTCCTAGATAACAATACCAGTCTCCAACATCCCTCGAAGTCGCAGTGTGGCTGCCCACGTGGCGGAGTAATCAAAAAACGGTCACACACGTAATGTTCCCATCCCCAGCTGATGCACTTATACCATAGTACTTCGGCTGTTCGGATGATCCCTGGAGTCTTTTAGCCAGGGTATGACAACAACAACAACATACGCCGTATGCCCTGCAACATTTTTGCGATATTACTGTGAAAATTACTCGAATTTTGAGAACTTGCAAACATCTTAGGATACGTACATTACTTTTCTGTATTATTTTGTTTCTTTGTTTGCTGCTAGTACTTGTTCATTACTTCTCCTGCTTTGTATATGTGGTGTCCTGTTTGCTTTTGACCGATTGCTCATATCATGTTCACTCAACCTTTCATAAGGTGATTGTCTATTACAAATAAATCCACCCAAATCTGACTCTCTCTCTCTCTAAACCTCTCGTTCACTTCCTCTTTCACTAAGTCAGTCTGTGTGTGCGTGTGCGTGTGTGTTTGTGTGTGTGTGTGTGTGTGTGTGTGTGTGTGTGTGTGTGTGTGTGTGTGTGTGTGTGTCTTTTTTTCCTCTGCAATTTTGAAGCAGTAATCACCATCGGTAGTCATCAGTCAGAATGGAAAGTGCGGCCTTACTTACCCAGACCTCCATTGGTGATAAAGTTGGGTTTTTCCACTGCTGTCTGCATACTTCTGGCTGGTACTGAAACACACACATACACACGCGCGGGCGCGCGCGCACACACACACACACACACACACACACACACACACACACACACACACACACAAAAACCTTTAATTCATACACGCCCTAGCACCACACACTGATTTAGACATATACATGTGCACGTATGCGAGCACACACACACACACACACACACGCACACGCACGCACACACACACACACACACACATCTCTAGAAAAACACACACACACACACACACACACACACACACACACACACACACACACACACACACATACACACGCGCACACGCGCGCGCGCGCTCGCGTGCAGAGATAAAACACCCCACGCAAGCACGCACGCACGCACGCGCGTGCACACACACACACACACACACACACACACACACACACACACACACACACACACACACACACAAACACTCATCTAGAAAAGCGGCACAAGTAGGAATTTTGTCTTAAAAATGAGATTTGTTGAATGTCATCAAGATTTCTCCAGAGAAAAACAAAAAAAACAAACAAACAAAAAAAAAAAACTCTCTACATTTCTGTCATTTTCTTATGTGTCGATACACGGAGTGGGTGAGTGAAAGAGGGTTGAGTGAGTGAGTGTGAGTGTGAGTGTGTGTGTGTGTGTGTGTGTGTGTGTGTGTGTGTGTGTGTGTGTGTGTGTGTGTGCACGCGCGTGCGTGCGTGTGTGTTTTTATCTCTGTGCGCGCGCGCGTGTGTGTGTGTGTGTTGTGTGTGTGTGTGTGTGTGCTCTCTCTCTCTCTCTCTCTCTCTGAAATATGGCAAATCTTTGTGTGCCGTCAGCAGTTCTATTTATAACAGACTACTACAAAAATGGATAGAAGAACGTAATTTGACGGGCGAAAACCAAGCGGGATTTAAGGGCTATTCTATATATACGACCATATGTTTACTAGTATTAATGCAAAAAACAGTTTTGTTTCAACCGTAAACTATACGTTGCCTTCACTGATTTTGAAAAGGCGTTTTGATTCTGTAGAAAGGAACTTGTTATTGCCGATCCGTTTGAAAAAACGGGATTAAAGGAATGTAGTACAAATGTATTCATAGTATGTACATAAATGTTAAGGTTAGGGTCAGGTTTGGAGCTAAATTGACCGAGTACATTAATTCCACTAGTTGGGTGAAACAAGGGGACGTTTACAGCCTTATCTTGTTCTCTTTATTTATCAATGAATGAGCATTAGAATCTATAAGAGGAAACAGACACAGAGCAACATTTACACGTGATTACTTTGAGGTGTTTATATATTCCTGGCTGATGGTGCAGCTTTACTGGCTGAAATAGTTAATGGCCTCCAAACACAGGTAAATGGACGGTACTGCGCAGCATCAGCACTACATTTGAGGGTGAACATGAATAAAAATAATGTATTTAGGAAAGGGAATTATTTATCTGCTTGTGAGAAATTGACTTACAATGGAATAATTGTACCTGTTGTTAATGCACACAAATACCTGAGAATTTACTTTTCAGCAAGGCTTAGTTTAGTAGCAGCGTGGAGTAACCTTTCCAGTCGAGCCAAAAACGCTTTGTTACGTATTTTCGAAAAAAGGTATAAATTGAATAAGGATTTTATGAACACATTTCTAGAATTATCTGACGCACAGATCCAGCAGATGTTTTAGTGCTATGCAGAATAATGGGGAATGGATAAGGCAGCATTACACTGCAAAAAAGTACACTTGTATGCGCTCAAACGATTCTTAGACGTCGACTCACGAACAAATATATAAATTCTGTTATAAAATGTATTAGGGTTTGGTTGAAATTAATAAGAGTGAATGAGCATAGACTACCATGCAATGCATATCGTATGTTGTGTGATTTGGACAAACATGACAGAAAGAAAGAAACTGGGGCTCAGATGTTCTTCGTAAATGATGTATGTATGAGTTTTGGTTCTGTTTGGCTGAACCAAAGTGTTCATGCAATTGATAACTTTCTTCGAGTCTTTCGAGATAGACTGATTGTGTGCAGAAGGCATGTATAGCATAATCGAATTGATAACTTTCTTCGAGTCTTTCGAGATAGACTGATTGTGTGCAGAAGGCATGTATAGCATAATCATGTGAGTAATAGTGAAAGATTTAAGGTGTTCTGGTCCTTTTGCGCCATGCCTAATATTAAAACATATCTACTGCTGAATCTAAACAAGCACTTAAATTATGCAACAACAAGATTTAGACTTCGTATTTCAAAAATTGTGGTGCACTTTTACCGTCACTGATTCCGTAGCTATGCAGATTTATTATGTCAACTCTGCAGAGAGGAGATAGAACGTGAAGCGCATTTTGTGCTGTCCTGCTAAAATTAAGAGTTCAGCATGTACCATTGAAGTGTTTTAAGGTCCTAAAAAAATCAAATTAGCACTTCTTTTGGCATGTACTAATGAACAAACAGTCAGAAATGTGTCGATTTGTTTACTTAAAAGCGTTCAAATTACGGTTATTTATGTGATCTTAACATAATTTCTAAATACTAGTATATGTTGGTTATATCTGTGCGTAGTTCTTATGGTGCTTCTATGATTGTATTTGCTTGCATCCCTCCATGAGGTGCAGTGGCCTAAACATGAATAAATGATCTTCAATCTGGAGT
>JADBJO010010819.1:12500-15000 GCA_016801955.1 Conus betulinus | reverse complement strand
TATTTGCAACGTAATGTTGTATATACTCGCATATGTATAGGTAGACGTGTTTGCATGTGCCTGTTTATTTTCTTATGTTTCCTCTCTCTCTCTCTCTATTTCCTTATGTTTCTCTCTCTCTCCCTCTCTCTCTCTTTTTCTTATGTTTTCTCTCTCTCTCTCTCTCTCTCTCTCTCTCTCTCTCTCTCTTGTCCCTGTGCGTGCGTGTGTGTGTGTGTGTGTGTGTGTGTGTGTGTGTGTGTGTGTGTGTGTGTGTGTGTGTGTGTGTGTTTGTGTGTGTGTGTGTGTGTGTGTGTGTGTGTGTGTGTGTGTGTGCGCGCGCGCGTACGCCCACGTTCCTGGTGCGTGCGTGCGTGCGTGCGTGTGTGTGTGTGCGTGCGAGCATGCGTGCGTGTGTGTGTGTGTGTGCGTGTGTGTGTGAGCGCGCGCGAGCTCGTGTGTTCCAACTTTTTCCCCCCTCGTGTAATATCACCAATTCTGCTGAAAACACGTTAAACAGAAGATTCCTTCATTCATCACTTGCCATGTTAGGTTCCGCTATTCTACACTATGCTGTAGGGTTTGCCAGGGTGAGCTATGCTAAGCAGTACCACCTTATGCTGCATGCAGTACACTAGGCTGAGTGGTGCCACCTTATGCTGCATGCAGTACACTAGGCTGAGTGGTACCACCTTATGCTGCATGCAGTACGCTAGGCTGAGTGGTGCCACCTTATGCTGCATGCAGCACCTACCTCCAGGCTGGTAGTCACACTGTGCTGTGGTGTAGGGGACACGTGCACTTACCTCCAGGCTGGTAGTCACACTGTGCTGTGGTGTAGGGGACACGTGCACTTACCTCCAGGCTGGTAGTCACACTGTGCTGTGGTGTAGGGGACACGTGCACCTACCTCCAGGCTGGTAGTCACACTGTGCTGTGGTGTAGGGGACACGTGCACCTACCTCCAGGCTGGTAGTCACACTGCAGTTAATGATCTGGATGGAGGGGTTTGGGGGTCCACGTGAGCATCCACGGCAACTTGGTCTGGCTCCACTTAAAACAATAAATAGTTAGATAAACATAAAAATTATATAATAAAATAAATGAATAAATAAATCAGTCAATTAATTAGCCAGTTGGTCAATCGATCAAACAATCAAACATCTAAGCTGAAATGCTAAATGCATATGCAAACACACACACATACACACACACTCACACAAGCATGCACAAACGCACGCACGCGCGCGCACACACACACACACGCACGCGCACGCACACACACACACACACACACACACACACACACACATACACACACACACACACACACACACACACACACAGGCAGAAAACTGCAAATGGACAAAAAGAAAACAGCAGTTCCTAATTTTTCTTCTCAAAAGGATTACTAATTCATATGTGGGCAGGTGACTGTTGGGAAAATGGGCGAGGGGTGGGACTGTGTGTGTGTGTGTGTGTGTGTGTGTGTGTGTGTGTGTGTGTGTTGTGTGGATGTGTGCTGATACATTGCCCTTTCCTCTACACGGTGAACATTGTACAATACAATACAATGCAACAATGGTAATTGGAATTAGACAATTATGATTAGCGCCGCGGACTCCCGGCTGGGAGGTCGTGGGTTCGAATCCCATCAGAGTCATGTGGGTTTTTCTGCCCCGACCGGCTCCTACCCAGAGTTGAGTTTGCTGAGGACACAGTTGGGAAGACTGGGACCACTCAGTCGAGCTTCATCCACATAATGGATGCGTTTCTGAGAGTGTTGCTCAAATTTCCTGACCAACACTGCAGGTGCCTGTATTTCTCGGGCCTGGTTGACGCCGGGATATATTATGAAAGGAAGCGTAGTCTCAAACTGAAATAGAAATCCGTAGCATCATCTTAATCATCCTCATTCTCATTGATCAGCATTAAAAAATAAATGTCTCAAATTCTGTGTCCCTTCATGCCCTGCTCTCATGGTGACCTCAATTTCGATGTCCTCTCCACGTCTGTGGCCTTGATTTGGTTCCGTCGGGGTCATCGGTATCGGCGAGTCCATGGGGGCTGTCGTTGGACGGACGTGGTGGCACCCTCTGGAGGGAGAGCTCACTCACGCCGGCTCCGCGACTAAACAATTATTGTCGTCAGTAGGGGGCTTAGTAGGTGATGTCCTGCGTATGTTAGATCAGAGCAGGCGCCACTGAACACCACCGAAGTGACTCGGCAACAGTGCAGTGTCTCCTCTGGTGGGTTGCCTCTTGATGACTTGACATTGATTGCTCCCTGTGGATTGCAGGTGCCGGGGCTGTGGCGGGGCCGACCAAGCTGTGGCTGTGGACGGGGTGTCAGAATGAGCGGCGTGGGTGCACTTCCTCTGAGGTGGCACAGAGGTTGGGGACAGGGGCAGCAAAACATACAAAAAACACAAAAAAAAAAAAGGAATTAGACAACTATACAATCCAGCACACTCCACATCTTTTTACATACCTTCAACACTAAGCACAGAACGGTGCCAGAG
>JADBJO010010819.1:0-10000 GCA_016801955.1 Conus betulinus | reverse complement strand
TCCAACACATGGAGGACATCACCGACAGCTCCTCAGCCCCCTGTACTGACGACAATAATTGCTTACTTGAGGAGCCAGAGTGATTTGAGGGCCACCCCACCCCAACCTCCACTCCCCAGAGGGAGCCGCCACATTTCTGCAAATGCAGTCCTCACAACATGTTTGCCCTCTCCGAAAACTTTGCACACCAGCCTTCATCCAAGCCCCAACCCTTCTCTCCAGCTCAAACAGCCATAGCCACGTTAGTCCTGGTCTCAATCGGGGCGATGCTGGCAGCCCACTTCAATGTCAGGTCGTCTGAAGGCGACCCTTCAGAAGAGTCTCAGCAACCGCTCCGAAGCTGAGTCGCAACGGGCGGAGAGAGAGAGAGAGAGCGAGAGAGAGAGAGAGAGAGGGGGGGGGGGGGGGGAAGGAGCGAGGGAGAGATATGCGTATCGCCCATCTTCAAGGCTTTAAGTATAAACTATTTGTTAAAAAAGAAAAGAAAGAAAGAAAGGAAACAAAATTCCAGCAGAGTGCTGGAAATGAAAGCATCAATTTAAACCACAAAAAGAAAGATCCAACCAAACCTGAAGAACGAAAACAACAAAACAAACAAATGAAACAAAGAGAGAAAACAAAAAGAATCTCAGAAAAAAAAACCAACATAAACTTACCTTTAACCACCCCTTGAGCTGAAAGAACAAGAAGAAGAAAAAAGTCGAAATCAGCAGAATCCTATTCATTCATGCAGATTGTGTAGTTTTCTTAACTCGGTAACACCGATGTGAGTTCTAGTTTCACGTCAAATTTATCTCGGGGCTCTAAATTCAGAGTAACGTAACACGGGCCATCACTGAACTGTTAAAACAGCTGTTGAAAAGAGAAGAACTTAGTAGGCTAAAGCTTTGGTGACTGGTGATTCCGCAGAAGCATTTCAAGCTCTGAAATGCATTAACATAAGCCTTCAAAACTAGATCGGTTTCGCCAGGCTGCGTAAAATACAACAGATCTCGAAATGCTGACACAGTGACATTTACTCTGCAACAACAAACACTTGTTAGGCTGCGTCATAAAGCATGACGTCACATATTGCATGACGTCAATGTCTTTGTCTCCTTTGCAAGGAAGGTTCTTTTTTCCGTAATGAAACGTACAACGGAGACCAAAAGCAAAGTAATTACAATACAGTAGGCCTACTACACATTTTAATATTCGATCAATGTGAAGAAATAAACGATTAAAAAACAACAAACTTTAACAACGGAGGCAACACACGGAAGCATTTTGTAAGACTAGTCCTGGAGTATGGACACTCGGCTTGGCAACTTCACCACAGAACTGTGCTGAGGTGGAGGATGTCAAACGCAGAGCAACAAAGCTCCTTTCATCGCTCAAGGACAAACCCTACCCAGAACGCTTGGCCATACTACAGCTTCCCAGTCTTGAACATCGACGGGCCCGAGGTGACATGATAGATTTGTACAAATAATATGTGCATGGCGTGTAGTACAGAGTGAAGAACCCTCAGTTTTAGTTGTTTGACAGCAGAGAAATAAGGGGCAACAGTCTGAAGTTAGTCAAAGGACACTGTAGGCTACAAGTTAGAGGATTTTTTTTTTTTTTTTTTTTTTTTTCTGAGAGAGTCACAAACTCTTGGAATAGCCTCCCAGCTCACATAGTTACAGCTCCAACATTGAACACCTTCAAGTCCAGACTGAATGCCTACTGGAATAGCCTTCCCTCAAAGTTCAATCCAGTATGCTACGAATAGGTGGTGGTAGTGCCAGTACTATTAGAAACCCCACGCATGCTTGTTCTTAGGTGTAGACTACATCTACACATCTCGAAAGTTAGCAGGCCTCCATCGAGACCTCAAACACCTCAAGTTCAAATTCAAGTGTACACACACACACACACACACACACACACACACACACACACGTGCGCATATATAAGCATACATACATACATACATTCAAATATCGTACATGACATGTTATTTTGCGTCAGATATTAATATCATTTGTCTTACGTTTATGTTTCAGCGGACGTCAATTTTTAAATCACCTTCCTGCCACCGACAATGAAGAGGAGACGGTGATTACGATTATGACGATAATGATGACAGTAATGGTAGTGGTGGTGGTGGTGGTGATGATGATGATGATGATGATAAAGTAAACTTAACAACCTTGCTCAGCTTATATAGGCAAGTCTGACTTGTCCCGAGTCTTTCGCAATCAGTAAATGCCGTGCGGGTAATAACACCGATTGAATTGTGCTTTACTTGGAGAGACTTACACACCCTTCCATTTACTGTGAGAAACAGCTTCCAAGAGGTGTCAGCCACAATGCTAGAGCAAGACAGCAACTTACAGCTTTGGCTTGCGCGTCTCTCAGTTGCAGTCTGTATGGGTGAAAGAGCATATATAGGCTATTCTGAAATCCAGTTGCAAAGCACAACATGTGTCGGCGGGATTTAACAAAACAGACAAACAAGCAAGCAAACAAAAACAAGAGAGAGAGAGAGAGAGAGAGAGAGAGAGAGAGACTTGCTCACGGATAAAATATAGCCCATGCTCCGATCGATCGAAGGAAGTTTCGCTTCCAACGGAAGACAGTCTTTGTGCGAGTGGATGTTTCTTTTCTACGCATCGTAGTGACCATTGTGTCTCATACAAAACTCGACAATCTTGCCGAACACACTGCCTTGGTGGTATATAGGCTATGCTTATGACTCCTCCCTCGGCTCCGAAAGCAGCTGGAGGACTGATGCATTGTTTATTGAAATCACACACACACACACACACACACACACACACACACACACACACGCACGCACGCACAAACAAACAAAACAAAAAACACATACACACACGCACGCACGCACGCACACACACTCGGCTTGGCAACGCACACACACCCAGTCCTGGCAACATCACGGACCAATCCAGCACTGAACTTGGAAGCGAATCAGTTCAGCGTCAACATCTGCCCACTGGAAGGTGCCTGCCGACCGTCACAGGCTGTGCAGGCAGCCATTTCTCCAGACACTGGTTGTACTGAACTTTGAGAGGTTAGAAGCAGCTCACATCCAGTCGATGCATGCGATGGGTAGTGGGTGACGGAGGCATGGCATTATTACTGAATATCTGCCAGCAAGGGAAATTGCCTCCACATTTTCTGTGTGAGTATCCATTGAGAATAAAGAAGGATCCGCGATGCTTGTGAGAATCTGATGTGTATGACGTGAAGTGCTGCAGGTACAGCACAAACAGCAAGCTGTTTTTGTGTCGTTAGTCGATGCAGACACAGAACGATCCCTCTGGAGCATCGTCTGACCGCTCAGGTTTCATCCTCTTCCTATGGAATATGTCTGTCCTTCACCCCTCTTCTTCAAGTCTTGCGGCGATGGGGACTTGATGAAGTGGTAGATGTGGACACACTGGCAGTCATAGCCACAAACCCTACACGTAACGACTCGGTCCACATCTTCTTGGAGTTTTAGGAAGTAGTTTGTGATGGGTTCTTTGCTGAAACCAGAGGCATGGACAAGTGACACTGCTTCCATTTTTTTGGATGGATGGTTCCAGAGGACAGGTCCAGAATGCAGAACACGATTGTCTTCCGGCCCTGCCTTGGTCTTTGCAGAAAGAAATAGCGAGACGACGATGATGCTCCACAAACTGAAAGTTCTGCCATCTGAGATCATTACGTGTGAGGACAAACAGTGAGTATTGTACGTCAGTGATGGGAGAAACCAGCAGCTGTATTTTCTACTTGTCCAATTTCATCACAGTGTGCTGTGACAGGCTGCCGATAGCAGAGAGTACATACCTCGGAGGGTTCAGGAAGCCTTTGTAATTTTTGATACATTCACATTTGAAGCCTCTTTACTGTTATAATAGGATCCCACGTATATGCAAATTGGAAGACAAACTACATGGACAGGGCACTTGCCAGTACATGTGTATACAGAATTGCGATAAGCATTCGGTTCCGTATCTAAAATACAGATCTGAATGTTGTTCATCTCGCCCTGAAGAAGACCTTAGAGGACAAAACGCGTCGTGTTTTGACTTATAGCTTGCTTGTCCCTGTTAACTCACGGATTTACTTTTAAGTTCCTTTGAAAATTTATTTCAATTTCCGTCTGCAGTCACTCACTTTGAAATGAACTCTATGGCACGTTGAAAGGAACTCCATGGCACATTCAAGGAACTCCATGGCACATTCAAAGGAACTCTATGGCACATTCAAAGGAACTCCATGGCACTCCATGGCACATTCAAAGGAACTCCATGGCACATTCAAAGGAACTCTATGGCACATTCAAAGGAACTCCATGGCACATTCAAAGGAACTCTATGGCACATTCAAAGGAACTCCATGGCACATTCAAAGGAACTCTATGGCATGTTGAAAGGAACTCCATGGCACATTCAAAGGAACTCCATGGCACATTGAAAGGAACTCTATGGCACATTGAAAGGAACTCTATGGCACATTGAAAGGAACTCCATGGCACATTGAAAGGAACTCTATGGCACATTGAAAGGAACTCTATGGACGATTTTACTGCTTTTTCCCCACTCATATGTGCGAGTTCTGTTACAGTGTACCTAAAGTGTGTGTTCTAACAATGTAGTCACTGGTCACATCTGTGAGCATCATTCATTTATGTAAGTAAAGCGTTTGTTTGTGTTGTGGGCTGGCTTGCCCCACAATGGTAGGAATCGCCCCTGATGCTGCCTGGCTTCACAGACACTTTGTGTCCTTTTGTGCAACTTTCATTCTGATGCCAGACCGGGTCAAAGTTGGACGCATAGTGCGTTGTGTTCGTACAGCTCCGTCTCTCTGTATTTTTCATCATGTAATCATTGTTCTGTGCTTAGTGTCGTTTTCAGTAACTCTATAGCTGTGGCAAAAGTAATTAGTTGTGTTCGGTTAAGTTAAAAATTTCTCCGACACTCCCTTCCTCCCCACCCTCCGACCTCCTTCCCCAATGTGTCTCTCCCTCTCTCTCCTCTTTCATACACACACACACACAGAGTTGTATACACACTCATGCATGTGCATGCACCAAACATGCAGTGATTATAACCGAGTCTTATTTTAGCCTCTACCATGATCGTTTGAGTGTCATATGATTACATTATGCTCTTCATTACTTTGGTCTGTATCATGACTTTGTGCCATCATTGTTTAGATTTGTTTAGTTTCTGTTGTCTCAAACCAGAAAGCAATTCTCAGCATTAATGTCATCACCTTCATCAATCACTATTCGAAAAAGACAGAGAGAGAGGAGCGAGAGAGAGAGAGAGAGAGAGAGAGAGAGAGAGAGAGAGAGAGAGAGAGAGAATCATAAAAATAAAAAATATCTTAATGCTGAGACCCTGATGCCCTACTCTTGTGACCTCAGTGTTGATTATTGTCCTCTGCATGTGCCTGTGGTGAATTCATGTGAAAGACATCAGCAGCAGTCCATCCTGGTGATGTCATTTGACAGACATGGTGGTGCTCTCAGGTACAGCACCCCTCTTGGAAGCAATGGCTCCATCACCAAACCATTGTCATCCACACCATCACTCCTAGCAATGACACCATCCATCACTCCTAGCAACTACCCCATCACTCCTAGCAACTACCCCATCACTCCTAGCAACTGCCCCATCACTCCTAGCAACTACCCATCACTCCTAGCAACTGCCCCATCACACTCCTAGCAACTGCCCCATCACTCCTAGCAACTGCCCCATCACTCCTAGCAACTGCTCCATCACCAAACCATTGTCATCCACACCATCACTCCTAGCAACTACCCCATCACTCCTGGCAACTACTCCATCACCAAACCATTGTCACTGAAACCAGGATGTGGCCTGTATAGGGAAGAAGTGGGAGGGGAAGGAGGGTGGAGGGTGGTGTGGGAGTAGAGAGAAAGCAGTGAAAGCATTGCACCTGGAGCTGCAGAAGACAGCAAAGGAGTCTGCCATTGTTCAACACCAATTTCAACACAACAGCTTCACACATGTACAATCACACAGGTGACAAAACTGTATCTGTGGTAAAACTTTATTATCTGAAAAAAAAAACGAAAAAACAAAAAAAAGTGAAATGGCAAACCCATCCACCAATAAAACATAAAAGATGTCATTTTTTTCTGCTCTGCACAGACAAACACAACTCACAACAACACATTAATTCTCAAAAGCGAGGATTTTAGCTTTTTGAAAGTAAGTAGCTGAGAAAGAAATATACAAGCATTATGCACGAAAACAAGCATATACTGAAATTTGTGATTGCTGACTAAAAAAAGTAGAAAAAAAAGGACAAATATTTGTCTTGCTTTTAAGATCATTTATAGACAACAATTATCTCAGGGTAAAAAGCAGAAGAAATTCATCAAATCTCTGAAATCTACACATCATCCTTGATAAGAATACATGTGTCAAGCCCCTTGAATACACTACCTAAGAATTTGGAAAGAGAGGGGGTTAGTTACTGCCAAGAACATGACAAACAGAGTACAGGACTTAAGAATGTCAAATGTCAGAGCACACAGAGAGGTAAGAACTCTCAACACTCACAATACTGAAAGACACTATCAGCATGTTCCTAAACAAGAAAAGGTATTCCAAATCAAAATCATCAAAAGCACATACAACGCAATGCTTATCTTGACAGTGTAAGTTAAAAAAAAAGATCATTATCAAATACAAAAAAAGGCAATGTTTTAGTCTCATGTACAATCTATAAACATTATTTGTTTCAGCAGGATTCACATATGGGGATTTTCCAGCCAACATCATGTTTAAACGACCTGCACAGGGGTAAGCCTAGCCTTAAGTGTAGGCAATTTTATTATGATCTGATTTAAGTGAGACTTGAACTTCTTGAGTGTAAAAACCGTCCAAGTTTGAGTAATTAGCACTGATCTGAATGAGCCACTGAACTACCAGAGATGACAAGCCTCCAAATGGCATTGGCTGAAATACCAGGCCAAAAAATGTCTGTGTGCCTGCTGAGGCAGCTTGCAAGCATACACTGCGAGTGTCCCTTCCCATATGTCAAACACCAGTGGAATTAGCCTGTGACATGCTTCCACCACACACACACAAGATCAGCTGTTCCAATGGCCACTGTGTGGTCAAAGCATTGCTTATTAGGCAGAAACACTCTCCGGAAATACCCTGGAGGGGAATGTGGTGAAAGGTCATCGTAGAGGGAGGGGATGATGAAAAAATTGAGATGGGGGAAGGGTGACAGAGAAATTCTCTCTCCCTCCGACTCACCCATCCCCTTTTCTCTCTCGTCTCTCTCTCTCTCCCAACACACAGCTATCCCCATCCCTATTTCTCTCTGTGAACAGACTGAGAAATGGAAAGAGATGAAAGGGTGGAAGTAGAGAGGAAGGGGAACTGCATGAGATGAGTGGTGGAAGGATGCAAAAAAAAAAACAGTGAACTTTGAAAACCTCATAACAGATGGGGGTCGATAGTACATGTTGCGCAGAATGCTGCAATTCAACACTGAATCCTACTCCAAACAGAAATGGGCCCATTATAAACACTGATTCCTACTGCAGCAGAACTAGGCCCATTATAAACACTAAATCCTACTGCACCAGAAATGGGCCCATTATAAACAATGAATCCTACTGCAACAGAAATGGGCCTGTTATAAAACACTGAATCCTACTGCAACAGAAATTGGCCTGTTATAAACACTGAATCCTACTGCATCAGAAATGGGCCCATTATAAACACGGAGTCCTACTGCAACAGGAATGGGTCCATTGTAAACACTGAATCCTACTGCAACAGAAATGGGCCCCATATAAACACTTAACACTACTGCACCAGAAATGGGCCCATTATAAACACTGAACACTACTGCACCAGAAATGGGGGCCATTATAAAACACTGAATCCTACTGCACCAGAAATAGGCCCATTATAAACACTGAATCCTACTGCTAGAGAAATGGACCCATTATAAACACTGAATCCTACTGCACCAGAAATAGGCATATTATGAACACTGAATCCTACTGCAAGAGAAATGGACCCATTATAAACACTGAATGCTACTGCAAGAGAAATGGACCCATTATAAACACACTCTGGATCCTACTGCAACAGAAATGGACCTATCATAAACACTCAATCCTACTGCAACAGAAAAGGGCCCATTATGAACACTGAATCCTACTGAAAGAGAAATAGGCAAGTTATAAACACTGAATCCTACTGCAAGAGAAATAGGCCCATTATAAACACTGAATCCTACTGCAAGAGAAATAGGCAAGTTATAAACACTGAATCCTACTGCACCAGAAATAGGCCCCATTATGAACACTGAACCCATACTGCACCAGAAATAGGCCCATTATGAACACTGAATCCATACTGCAACAGAAATAGGCCCATTATGAACACTGAATCCTACTGCACCAGAAATAGGCCCATTATGAACACTGAATCCATACTGCAACAGAAATGGGCACATTATGAACACTGAATCCTACTGCACCAGAAATAGGCCCATTAGAACACTGAATCCATACTGCAACAGAAATAGGCCCATTATGAACACTGAATCCTACTGCACCAGAAATAGGCCCATTATGAACACTGAATCCATACTGCAACAGAAATGGGCACATTATGAACACTGAATCCTACTGCACCAGAAATTGGCCCATTAGGAACACTGAATCCATACTGCAACAGAAATAGGCCCATTATGAACACTGAATCCTACTGCACCAGAAATTGGCCCATTATGAACACTGAATCCATACTGCAACAGAAATTGGCCCTTTAAACACTCTGAATCCTACTCCAACAAGAATGGGCCATTATGAACACTGAATCCTACGGCACCAGAAATGGGCCCATCATAAACACAGAAACCAACTGCAAGAGAAATGGGCCCATTAAAAACACTGATTCATAATGCAAGAGAAATGGGCCCAATGTGTCTGTCTCACAGAGATTCATATTATCCAAACATTTTCTTTCTCTTTTTGTGTGTATAGCTGTACATTACATCCAGTTTTAAGGAATATAGTGAGCTCCGTCTCTTTGTTTCTCTCTGTAGTGTGCATGTGTGTGTGTGTGTGTGTGTGTGTGTGTGTGTGTGTGTGTGTGAGAGAGAGAGAGAGCGCGTGCGCGAGAGAGAGAGTGTGTATGTGTGTGTGTGTGTGTGTGTGTGTGTGTGCGTGCTTGTGTTTGCACTCGCATTTTTTTTCACAAAAGGTGTAAGAATAGGGGACGGGAGGAAGGGACGCAATGAGGGTGGCTACAGACCAGGCAAGCCCGGGTCAAAAAGCTAGTTTTGTATAACAGTATTACAACTCAGCAGTCAAAACCCTGAGAAGACTAAAATGGCTTTACCAAAGACAACACATCAAGCTTTTGGACTGATCCAGACATTCAGTGATGTCACAGCACAGTCACTGATGCTACACTCCAGTCAGTCATGTTACAGTCCAGTCGGTGGTGTTGGACACCAGTCATTCAGCGGTCATTTCATTTCAGTTTCAGTTTCATCAAGGAGGTGTCGCTGTACATGGGCTGTTCCATACACACTACACCACATCTTTTACATTCAAGACCACACTGCCCACAATTTAAAGCTGATGGATAAATGAGTTGATGACAAAGAATCTAAGGACAGGGTTTCACAGGATACCAAGATGTCTGACCTGAACATCCGTCCAACATGCTGGTCAGACTTCGGGCTGGTCAGACTTACCCAACATTATGCCATATTATCAGTGTATGCGTGGTGTGTGTGCGAGTGTACATGTGTACGTGTATATGCGTGTGCATGGGTGGGTGGTGGCACACGCCTAAATGTATGTGCCAGTGTATACAGTGCGCGAGTGCATGTGTGTATGTGTGTGTGTGTATGAGTGTGTATTATCTCTCGTTCAAGAGAAATTACATTTGTGACCGCTGCCCTAAAAGTTAAGACATACATATTTATAGTTACAAACGTGACACTGGAA
>JADBJO010010818.1:47500-69416 GCA_016801955.1 Conus betulinus | reverse complement strand
AGAGCGGTGACTGCTCACAGTGACTCCATGATGGACAGTTCGTACAGTCCAAGTTGACTGTACATCACAGCAGAGCGGTGACTGCTCACAGTGACTCCATGATGGACAGTTCGTACAGTCCAAGTTGACTGTACATCACAGCAGAGCGGTGACTGCTCACAGTGACTCCATGATGGACAGTTTGTACAGTCCAAGTTGACTGTACATCACAGCAGAGCGGTGACTGCCCATAGTGACTCCATGATGGACAGTTTGTACAGTCCAAGTTGACTGTACATCACAGCAGAGCGGTGACTGCCCACAGCGACTCAATGACATACAAAAGCAGTCAAAGAAACATATAATGATAATGACCAAATTCCTCCCTGTTTATTCCAGCTTCTCATTCTTAGTCAAAGACACACACACACACACACACACACACACACACACCCAGTCAGTACAATCATTTTTTTGTCATAGAACTAGCTTTGATATGAAATGTAACTGTTCATGATACAAGGTAATGGGAGAAATGTTCACTCGAATCCAAATTCAGTGGGCTGTTAACCCACTCACACAAAACTCTGGGTTTATGTGGTGGTTTTATGTGATGCATGATGCCTTTGTTTCAAGAAATGAAAAAAAGTATATGCATACAATCTTGTAGTTGTGCATTTTGCTTTTTTTTTTCCCCATTCAACTGTGTCCTACAAATTCACTCATACTTTTGACAAAATCAAAACTGAGCTGTACAAATAGTAAACATTACTTGTTAAAATGACAGAGTGATGTTTTGCAATGTGAACGGTCAGTAGTAAATGAAAATGTTTTTTCTGACTTTGATGGAAGTGCGATTAAGGCCAGCTGAAAACACGCTGCTGCACAGCAGCTCTTATAAACACACTGTCATGACATAGTCTTGTCTGTATTGACAGCTCATGCAACCTTGACCTGGTCACTTGAATCTAAACATGAAATTTGACGCAGTTGTGTGTTGTTTCTCTGATTCTTTTGTGTGTAATGTAAAAACATCACTGCATACAAGCAAAATATCCATCACAGTATCTGATCAAATGTGTACTTTTCCACTGCTTATAGCACAATTTTAACACTCACTCATTATTGCACATAATTCTTGAATGTAATGAAGAGTATGGAAGTGTCAGAACATATCAGTAGCCAACTGAAAACAGGCACACTCTATTTCTAAAAGGAACTGCCGCAGTTGTGTTTGTTTAACATGTTTTCCTTCTCTTTGGTGCCGAGTTCATTCTGTTTATGATGATAATAATGTAATTAGCAAAACAAATTTACATGACTAAACTTTGATCTTCAAAGCAACTTTACTTGGCTCATCAGTTGTTTCCTGTTTCCAAAATCCATATCCCAATGCCATGGATGTCCACCTGCTGACGGAATAAAGCTAGAAGAAAATTCAGCACTTTGAAACTCATGGCTTACTCAAACTAAAATATGAAAAAAAAAAAAAATTACAGTCACATTCCTTATAATTTCTCCTGTTTTCTCCTAGTATCTGACACACTCAAAATCATTCATCTATACAAACAAATGCACTATGCATATCATACATGTATACACACAGTTATACACATACTTGAGTACAAATAAACAAAATCACACTCCTATGAATACAGCGAGTGAGAGACACAGAACTTTTGCACAGAACCATACAACACTGAACTGTCAGGTCGCAGAACAAAAATCTTTTGTCCGTCAAACTGAGGACAAGACTTGTGAAAACTGTTCAAAGTAAGATTCTACACTGGTACCATTATTTTCATGCGACTCCACAGGAACAAAGTTGCAACTTTATGATATTTAACAAATCGGTTATTATATTTTTTTTTAATCATCTGGGTTTTTTTTAATACAGAAGAAACACTGCTTAACCTCAAATAGTTTTGGTCACAAGTTACCTAGACATTTTTCTCTGATTTTTTATCAATGTGACAGCCTAATGAGAGATTTGTTCAGCCACGTCATAAACATTCAAACAATGGTAAAATGCATTTACTTTATTTGAACACTTTACATTTTACTCTTTTTGAACACTTTATATGTGTGTTTCAGTTTGAATGTGCAGCCAAATAATTGCAAAATGAAGGGGAGAGGGAGGAAAGAAAGAAATATTTGGTGATGAAACACACAATCAAATTAAAAAATAGTCAAAATACCAGTCCTTGACAACCAACAGCGGAACATCTGGCTAATCATAAAGGGGAACTACACCTGCTATCAACACTGGGGAATGAGTCCTTGAAACAGCAGCCCTGATGTGGCCCTTTGCGGTCGGCTGGGCTATAAGCAACATTACTTTACCTTGAAACAGTCACCTACAAGGCCTATGCCTTATCATGTATGCAGCGCCCAACTCCAGCATGAATCCCTACAAAGTGAATGGCATCAACTCCAGCATGGAATCCCTACAAAGTGAATGGCATCAACTCCAGCATGGAATCCCTACAAGGTGAATGGCATCAACTCCAGCATGGAATCCCTACAAGATGAATGACATCAACTCCAGCGTGGAATCCCTACAAAGTGAATGGCATCAACTCCAGCATGGAATCCCTACAAGGTGAATGACACCAACTCCAGCATGGAATCCCTACAACGTGAATGACATCAACTCCAGCATGGAATCCCTACAAGGTGAATGACATCAACTCCAGCATGGAATCCCTACAACGTGAATGATATCAACTCCAGCATGGAATCCTTACAAGGTGAATGACATCAACTCTGGCATGGAATCCCTACAAGGTGAATGACATCAACTCTGGCATGGAATCTCTACAACGTGAATGACATCAACTCCAGCATGGAATCCCTACAAGGTGAATGACATCAACTCCAGCATGGAATCCCTACAAGTACAAGGTGAATGACATCAACTCCAGCATGGAATCCTTACAAGGTGAATGCCATCAACTCTGGCATGGAATCCCTACAACGTGAATGACATCAACTCCAGCATGGAATCCCTACAACGTGAATGACATCAACTCCAGCATGGAATCTCTACAAGGTGAATGGCATCAACTCCAGCATGGAATCCTTACAAGGTGAATGGCATCAACTCCAACATCGAATCCCTACAAGGTGAATGACATCAACTCCAGCATGGAATCCCTACAACGTGAATGACATCAACTCAGCATGGAATCCCTACAACGTGAATGACATCAAACCCTTGTATGGGTGCAACACTGAGCAGGCTGGTGGGTCTCCATCGATTTCACCACACATCCATGCAGTATGGCAAAGACTCTGCAGACCCTGAAATGGCCAACCCTGGCTACAAAGAGAGAAAAAGCAACGCGGATTGCCTTAAAAACAAATCCCACCATGGATGAACATTCATCAGCTCAAAGGATCTCTCCACTAACAGTCATGACAGATACAAACCCTGCTAATCCTATCTGATGCCCTGTGAAATTCCATTCTAAAGGACCGTATACACTGACACTGGCAACAGATCTTTCCCAGAGCTATTCCAGAATGGAAGTGTCGGCCTGCGTGGACACAACAATAGTGCCTTCTCTGTAGAGGCCTTCCAGTCCTTGTGTTGTTTTGGTAGGAGTGTGCTTATTCTTTTTCAAGTTGCATGAGGCAGCTTGTGCACCTGGGCACTGCACTAAGGTGTGCTGGGGGCTATAGGTGGAGGCTGAATAGCACTGCACCTGTCAACAACTCTGTGTGTGTGTGTGTGTGTGTGTGTGTGATAAAGTCTATGGAGACGAGGTGGCGTTTCATTTGAAGATTGAAGACCACTCTGGTGCCACTTCAAGTAAGCGCAGTCTGATGTTGACTTAGAATGCTTTATTACAAGGAAAGGGGGAAGAAAACCTGCATTGTTTCTAGCGTTTACACTTCACTGTAAAATGTACCTACCCGATGTCGCCTTCTCTTCTTTCTCTTTATTGAGTTGACGTTCTCTTTGCAGCTTACTCGGCAAGTAAAATGCTCGATACAGCGTCGGCGAAAAATACGTTCCCACTCCCAGTGCTGTCAGAAAGATCACAAATATTCGAGTATGATTGGGATTTTTGAACTGCACCATTTTCCTCCTCTTGTAATTGAGCCCTGACTTCACCAGTGGCCTCGAAGCTCAACGCCGTCTGCTTCAAGGACATACGGCGTCAAAGGGAAGCCACTCTGGAATGGGTTCAAGGACTAAACTGGAACAGAACCTGTACGCCTTGAACCAGTATACTGAACACGAATGACGTTGTGTGAAATCCAAGGGGTAACGAGAACCTGTTAGACTCGCGATCTCATACACCGACCACAAGAGCAACAACCAGTGTAGACTTATGATGGCCAAGTCCACAGTTGCAGAATTGACATCAGACGTAGTACTGTTGTCATCTGAGCGCGTGACACTCAGGATATCAAGAATGCTAATGCAAAGCCACTTACGACTTGTTTAAGAACACGTGACAACAATGTAGGGGAAAATTTAAAAGAAAATTAATGTAACTGACTTTTGAACAAAAGAGTGTAATTCAGTCGATCTGTCATCAGCTACCTCTTTCCAGAATGGAGGCTGGAGAGAGGACGGGGAGTGTGGGTGAGGGGGCACAACAGGATCAGAGGGAGGCCAAGGCGGGGGATGGGGCGGGGTGGGATGCGGGTGGGAGGGGGAGAGACGTGCAAGACGGCGGTGTGTGTGTTATATAACTGTCTATATCTATAGCAAGACGGCGGTGTGTGTGTTATATAACCTCCTACGTTTATAGCAAGACGGCGGTGTGTATGTTATTTAATAACCTCCTACATCTATAACAAGACGGCGGTGTGTGTGTGTTATATAACTGCCTACATCTATAGCAAGACGGCGGTGTGTGTGTGTTATATAACTGCCTGCATCTCGCCTTGCACGGGTAAGAAGGCACTGGTGGCCACTGGAAGGAGATACGTACGTTAGCGTCCCGAGAAATTCAAAGAGAGCGAACATATGGCAATGAACTTCTCAACATCCCCTGAACAAAAGAAAGAACAGAAAAAAAAAAAGGAGGGGGCAGAGAACAGAAAAAAAAGGGAGGGAGGGGGGGGGGGGGGGGGGGGGGGGAGAAAAAGAAAAGAAAAGAAACGAAACGAAGAAATCGAGAGGCACAATAGCTTAGCTAGGGAGGGAGAGAGCGGAACACAAAATCAGAGAGAGAGAGAGAGAGAGAGAGAGAGAGAGAGAGAGAGTCAACATATAGTCAATAAAATGAAAATGACAGATATAATGAAATAAGATATATAGCCTAATAGTGTGACCGAAACTGCAATGTCTTGTAGCAGAATTGAGAAAACAAAAAACAGGAGAAACACGAAAAAGAAAATCCGCATATGAAAACAAACTATCAGTTCAGTCAAGTTGAAAACGTAAAGACGCTCAGGATGTATGTATGTATGTATGTATGTATGTAGAGAGAGGGGGGGGGGGGGGGGAGCTTAAGAGATTATGATGTGGCCCGGAGTCAGAGAAACAAAGGCAAAAAAAAAAAAAAAAAAAAAAAAAAAAAAAGACAGAAAAAAAATCGAACAATATAGAGTAAAAGAAGAAACAAAAACTGGTGATGGGGAGAAAAAAAAAGTCAAACAAATGAACAGATGCAAGAAGAAACAAACGACAAACACGGAAACAATGTAACAGTAGAGAAGAGGAGAAGAGGAGGAGACATCAACATTGGACAGACCGAGGTGAAAAGTGAAGGAGTGGAACTGAGGGGGGTTAGCACAGGGAGGTATAGGGAAATACAGTTCTTTTACGATTCAAACAGAGTGTTGACTTCTTCAGAAGTATTCACGGGGCAATTCGATGGGAGACGAAAGACGGATCAAACAAAAACTTCTTGGAACTGATAGTAGTTTTTTAAATCTGGAATAAACATAAGTGTTGAAATGGTTTTTGTTGTTGTTGTTGTTTGTTGTTGTTGTGTTGTTTTTTTGCTCTCCCGGTTTTCCGACGCAATATAATCAAGTTGGTTCAGCAACGTATACAGCCAGATCCAGATCCAGATCCAGACCCGGTTTTCCGACACTGAGTTGAACTTTGTTAAAGGACTGGACGAGTCTAGGCAGCTCTGCCTTGTTTGGCGTGACTGTGGGCAAAGGTCAGTGGACACACACACACACACACACACATATGCACCCACGCACACACATAGGCCCATGCCCACACATCATACACATACACGTGCACATCCACATTAAAAAAAAAAAAAAAAAAAAAAAAACACGGTGGGTAGGCACTCAAGGTCTGACAAGCGCGTTGAGCTAATGCGTTAAGTCAGACATTCTCTGAGTCGTAGCCACGAGACCCTCTTCTTCATTTGTCTCATCTTTGTTGTTAATTCGTATATCCATCAGCTTCAAATCATGCGTTGTGTGGTCTCAAACTTAGCGGATGTGGTGTAGCGTATATGGACTAGTCCGCATGCAGTGACGCCTCCTTGATGAAACTGAAACTGAGACAGTGGAGAGGTCACACTAAGGTCACTGCCCAGGCGTCAAGATCGTTCCCTGTCCCAAGCTCTTAATGTCATGGGACTGTGATAAGAAACTAGCTTTTATTGATCTGTTCGTTTATTTATTCATTTTTTTTTTTGTATTTTCATGTCTTTTATCCCCCCCCCCCCCTTTTTTTTTTTTTTTTTTTAAGACGTGAATGTCTCGGGGGGGCGTTCCCCCCTGCGGGGTATGTCACATAATGCTATTCCCCGCTGTGACTGATCGGGCCGTTCCCTTTCACTCTGTGACATGTGTTCACTGTCACTCTGTGACATGTGTTCACTGTCACTCGGTGACATCTGTTCACTGTCACTCTGTGACTTTCACTCGGTGACATCTGTTCAAGGAGCTGGAGTAAGAAACGACCAACACCCCTGTAGTTTATCCCAGCTGTTTGTTTTTGTGTCAGCTCGCTTTTCAAAGGAGTTTGTGGGCTGGTCAACAACTAACCAGTCCAGACTGTTCCCGCTAAGACTGAAGCTCTGGTCAGTGAAGTTCTGGTCAGTGAAGCTCTGGTCAGTGAAGCTCTGGTCAGTGAAGGTCTAACTGACGTGGCTGTCAGAACAAAATAATCAAGTACGAAAATTAAGCAGTATATCATGTCGAATCAAGATGAGGTATGAACTCTCTCTCTCTCTCTCTCTCTCTCTCTCTCTCTCTCTCTCTCATCCAATATCAATTCTCGATGACGATGACTCGGGGCGAGCAGGGGGGAAGGGCGAAGGGGGTTTTACCGGATAGCAGTCACGATCAGTCCTGACTTTACTGTGGCGATGATGAAGTGCTTGATTTGGTGATCCAGACAACCGGGAAAAATCAGTCAACCACCAAACCCACGGTACGCACACACTTGCACACAAAGGTATGCTGTAATTTCAGGTCTGACAGCAACGAAGAAAGTCAGCTTTTTCAGTTGCAGCATTTCAATTTCAGCGTACATCCATCTTCCACACCACACACAACCTCTCTTCTTTAACTTAACTACCAACTATATTCACAAAATAAATAAACAAATGAATGAATCAATGAATAAATGAATAAAGTAAAAACGCAGATAACGAAGAGATGAAGATGAAGAGAGGATCTGCTGGAGGGCTGGCACGGACTCCTTTTCAGTTCCAGCAGTGACCTGAGAATACCTCCGGGTCACACCTGTCATCACAGCGGGCAAACACGGCATCTCTCTCTCTCTCTCTCTCTCTCTCTCTCTCCCCCCCCCCCCCTCCTTAGTTCCTTGGGCGGTCGGAAATTGCAGATTGTGTGAGGTACAAGAGGAAATCGAAGGCAATGGCCTCCCATCCTGCTCCCACCTCCAGTCTCCACCCCCTCTTTTTCATCTCTCTTCCGCCCCCTTCTCCAAAGCTCTCCCAGTTCACGTTACAGTGTGCAGAGTAACTGTACTGAAGCTCTGGACACCACGTGTGAGCGTGCATCTGGTCAGTCTGACAGCGAGTCACTTTCGACACGCGCATACTTACCAAGACAGAGTGCTCCTCTGACAATAAATTGGTATTGCCGAACATTTGGACGAACGAAAATGTTCATTTGTGTGCTGTGGTTTGCGGACGGACAGACAGACAGACAGATATAGAAATATGTGTGTGTGTGTGTGTGTGTGTGTGTGTGTGTGTGTGTGTGTGTGTGTGTGTGTGTGTGTGTGTTTTTTACTTCATGTTTGGCACCATTTTTTTTCTGCCAGCTGTGCTGCAGGGGACAGCAGATAGCACAATCAGGTGCCACACCCGACGGGCTTCTCTCCAAGTCTCTCAGAACTTCCAGTCTGCCCTTGCCATGTCAAAGCGGACGCTCCAATGGAGGGACTTTATTCCAGTGTCACAGAGATGCATTCCTTTGGACAACAAGATCTGGAAACGCTGCGCGCTGCAGATGATACCTCTGACCTGATGAACAGCCCTGAACCACAGCCTCCCAGAAAAGGCACACAACCCAGTTCTGACTCCAGAAAGACAGGTGCGTGCTCTGCTGACCACGTAACATCTGGGAAAATGGACACTAAATTCGAATCTGTTGACTCCAGTCAAAGATCACAGATAGGAAATATAAGCTCTGCTGAACAACTGCCGCGAGAAAGGCCGACCATTCCATGTGATTCTTCAGATTGTGGACACGACCCCGAAAAGCAGCCTCTTGACCAGAACTCCTGTAAACCCGTGCTGCGTTATACACCAGTGTCTTCCAGTTCAACTCAAGACGCAGCATCGCAAGGCTCCGGTCATGACACACTAGTCGAGGTGTCCAGTCCGCAAATGTCAGCCTTGGCTAGCAGTAGCAGCGGACAGCTTGCCTACGACAAACAAGGCCTGCCAGATTCCGGCAAAAGCTCAGGCTCTGAAACACCCTCCGAGGTACCAAGGTTGTGCCCATCGGGAGAGGAGTCGCCTTCCGACGAAGTGGAAATGGCTTCAGGTCCCACGTCCAACCCAGGGCAGCAGGACAGGAGTGGAGAACTGGCTGAAGGCGAACTGGATAGCTCGCGGTTATCTGGTGATGCTTCATGTCAGGGGTCTGGGGTGATGACTGGACATTCTGTGGAGAAAGTGTCCGTTCCAGTGGCTTCCTGTCCCACACTGAACCCAAGGGAACAGGAGGGGGGGGAGAACAGGCTGAGGGCAAACTGGATGCCCCTGGATCGTCCCCAGGGCAGCAGGAGAGGAGTGCAGAACAGGCTGAGGGCAAACTGGATGCCCCTGGATCGTCCCCAGGGCAGCAGGAGAGGAGCGGAGAACAGGCTGAGGACGAAATGGATGCCCCTGGATCGTCCACAGGGCAGCAGGAGAGGAGTGGAGAACAGGCTGAGGGCGAACTGGATAGCTTGGGGTTGTCTGGTGATGCTTCACGTCAGGGGACTGGGACGTTCTGTGGAGAATGTGTCCATTCCAGTGGCTTCCAGTCTCACACCGAACCCAGGGGAACAGGAGAGGAATGGAGAACTGTCTGAAGGCGAACTAGATGCCCCTAGATCGTCCCCAGGGGAGCAGGAGAGGGGTGGAGAACTGCCTGAGGGCGAACTGGATGGCCCTGGATCATCTGGTGATGCTTCACGTCAGGGGTCTGGGGTGATGACTCGAGGTTCTGTGGAGAATGTATTCATTCCAGTGGCTTCTGGTACCACACCGAGCTCAAAGGAGCAGGAGAGGGGGAGAACTGCCTGAGGGCGAACTGGATGGCCCGGGGTCATCTGATGGTGCTTTCCGTCAGGGGTTTGGGGTGATGACTCGAAGTTCTGCAGAGAATTTGTCCATTCCAGGCTCTATGAGGACATGTCGTGACGTGTTCAAAAGAAGGTGGGTGTCTAAGTCCCTTCCGTGGAATGATCCCATTGTTCGTGTGATCAGCTGTGGGTTCGCAGGCTGGTGGGCTGGTTGACTGGCTGGCTAACTGGTTGACTGGCTGGCTGACTGGTTGACTGGCTGGCTAACTGATTGGCTAACTGGTTGACTGGCTGGATAACTGGTTGACTGGCTGGCTGGCCGGCCGATAAATCGGTTTGTCGTTTCATTGCGCGGTGTGTTTGTTGGCTGGTTAGTGGGTTGGTTGGTTGGTTGGCTGACGGGTTGCTTAAACGAGTTGTTTTGAAGATGGATCATCGACTACATGGTCGAATGGTTTGGTTGGTGTGGTTTCAGTTTTACTGACGTAAAATTGAAATAGTTGAGAGAGAGAGAGAGAGAGAGAGAGAGAGAGAGAGCACATCTTATCTATAAAACAGCACATAAGCGCTCGCGCGCGCGCGCACACACAACACACACACACACACACACACACGCGCGCGCGCGCGCGCACAAACACACACACACACGCACATACATACACACGCACGTGCGGGCGCGAACGTGAGCGTACATCGGTATTTTAATGATTTTGATGGACAGAGCTGCTATTCGGATAAACAGCGTGCTTCAGGAACCAACCGAGGACTAAGGAAAAAGATACATAGCACCCCATCACCAAAGTCTTGTTCTACGAGTCAAAAGGAAGTAAACATCATCTGGCCCGACATACATAGACCTAACAATATTTTTGAATAAAAGAAACACACACACACACACACACACACACAGACGCGCGCACGCGCGCACGCACGCACGCACGCATACACGCGCGTGCGCGCAATTTAAACAGTCTAATGTCTCATTAGTTTTTTTTTTTTTTTTCGGTTTCAAATGCGCTTGACCTTCACCTTAAAAGTTTATCTTGAAAACAGCCATTACAGTCAAGGAATCGATCTTGTTACTGACGAGGAGAGGGCAAACGATCTTGTAGACTGAATTGTATAGCACTCCACCTGCAGGTCCCTGGCCGCTGACCCTGTGGGGTGGACCTGGCACCTGCAGGTCCTTGGCCTCTGCTGATTCTGTTGGTTGACCCTGACACCTGCAGGTCCTTGGCCTCTGACCCTGTTGGTTGACCTGACACCTGCAGGTCTTTTGCTGCTGACCCACCTGTTGGGTGACCCTGTTGGATGGACTGACACCTGCAGGTCTTTTGCTGCTGACCCTGTTGGGTGGACCTGACACCTGCAGGTCCCTGGCCGCTGACCCTGTTGGTTGACCTAACACCTGCAGGTCTTTTGCCGCTGACCCAGTTGGGTGGACCTGGCACTGGGTTCCCGCTGCATTTCCCTGGGTCCGCTGACCCTGTTGGGTGGACCTGGCAGCCGAGGTCGTGGATGGGCGTCTCCATGAGGTCTATAGGGATGGCTCCACGTGGCACTGCCAGCTTCACTTGTTCAGTGCGATACTTGGCTCCCCAACCCTTGCCAGACAGCTGCAGTGGATAGTGACGCACGTCTGGCGCTTCATGCAAATGCTCGTGTGATCCAGAAATCGTGTTTCCAGAACGGTTTGGATGTTCACCTTGTCCTTGCATGCACGCCTGAAGAGCCACAAGTCACGGGACATTCTGAATGTTAACGGTGTAGTGAGGTGGGCTTAACAGAGAATCACAATCCACGAAATCGTCACAATACATAGAAGCACCCTCTTTGTTGCAGCTTCATGCAGACCTTAACAAGTGATGACAGATGCGAGATGGGTCGATAGTCATCTGGCTGATCCGAGTTGCTTCAAAATTGCAGTTCTTAGACCTTTGCTTAAGAAACCTCGCTTGATGCTGATAATCTTAAAAACTACAGGCCTGTTTCTAATTTACCTTTTTTTCTAAACGCATTGAAAAGATTGTCCTTCTTCAACTTCGCAATCACCTACACTGCAACAACCCTCTCTCCCTTTACAGTCTGCTTATCGTTCTGGCCACAGTACAGAAACTGCTCTCCTGAAAACTGTGAATGATCTCTTATTGGCCCTCGCTGATAATCAAGTATCTCTGCTCTCTCTTCTTGACTTATGTACTGCTTTGACACCATTGATTACTCAATTCTTTTGTCTCGTCTGCACGACACTTTCGGTTTTCTAATAAAGCAGCAATTCTCCAGGACGGAATTCCCCAGGGATCCATCTTGGGCCCCCTCTTCTCGTGCTCTACACCCATCCAGTCTCCGACATTGTTGCCCGTCATAGCTTGTCTCACCACTGCTTTTCAGACGACAATCAGATTTACATATCCAGCGATATCTCTGAGCTACCTTCTGCAATCCAAAGCACATAGTCGTGTATCATGGACATAAAATCATGGATGACAGTTAACAAACTTCATCTCAACAATGAAAAAATGAAATGATCTTCTTTGCACTCCAAAGACTCCTATTATCTGACTGTATTCCAAATTCTATCAAATGGGGAAAATTGCCTTATTCAGACACCTTCATCTGCACGGAATTTAGGTGTTTCCCTTGACTCAGCATTTTCCCTTCCAGCAACATGTTTCCAAGGTCTGCCGTGTCTGTTACTTTGAGCTTCGCCGCGTTGGTTCTGTGCGACATCTTCTCTCTGTTGATGCGCCACAAAAAAACTTTGTTTCGGCCTCCGTTCAGTCAAGACTTGATTGCTGTAATTCTGTTCCAGCTGACTGTCCCCAGAATCGTCTCAGTCATCTCTAGAAAGTACAAAACAATGCTGCTCGTTTGATTCTTAGACTACCCAGATCTTCTCATGTCACTCCCTTACGTCTTTCTCTTCACTGGCTGCCGGTTGAAAAACAAATAGATTACAAACTGTCCTTACTCTGTTTTAAATCTTTGAATGGCTTAGCTTCCTCCCTCCTTTCTGATCTCCTTCATCTCTGTTCCTTCCAGGCAGTTGCGTTCTTCTACAGACAACGCTCTGCTCCAAAATCCCTAGATTTCAAACTAAAACCCATGGCGATCGTTCGTTTTCTTTTTAAGGGTACGTGTTTTTTTTTTTTTTTTTTTTTATTTTTTTAATGAACTACCAATGTCTTTGCGTAGTTCAAACTCTCTGTCTTACTTAAGGCATCTCTCAAAACAACCCTCTTCACCTATCAATAGCAGTTCTTTCTTCCCCTTCCTTCCCTTGCCCATCAAACTGATTCTGCGACTAGTGTGTGTGTGTGTGTGTGTGTGTGTGTGTGTGTGTGTGTTGTGTGCGTGCGTGTGTGTGTACGTGTGTATGTGTGTGTGTGCGTGTGTGTAGGTGTGTCAATATGCACCCTTGTTTGTAGATGCATGGTATTTATTGTAATATTCAGCTTCTTACTGGGTTTCATTTATGTTTTCTTTAACCTTTTCTGTATTTGCAAGCGCTTAGGGCTTATGATTTAAGATTAATAAGCGCCATAAATAATCCAATAATCATTTCCATTACTTCCTTTCTTCTTGGAGGTAGAGAAGATTGCAGCGTGCTTTCAGTCCGCTGGAATTTTTCTGTTTCTCCAATAGGTGTTGAAATGGCAGTGGAGAGGTAGTTGTTTTTGTTTTCTAAGTTTCTTCTTTGTTTCACTGTACTTCATTCCACCATAGCCAGGTGATCAGGATCAGGATTTAGTGTTAAAAACAACTTAGCCTAATTAGCCTAATTAGGCTTTTTACCTTTTTTTTTTTTTTCGTGACCGTTGGTCCGGTCGTAGGCTAGCTCAATCCTATTATCCATCAAATTCATATTTTATTTTAGTTAATACTTCATCTTCATGTTTATCTATGAGGTTCATAAAAAGATTAATACTAGGTGCACGTTTGATGTTAGCTGTTAGTTCACTCCAAAATTGGTTACTCTGTTAGTAAAAGTAAATTTTCTCAAATTAGTTCTTGAATATTGTTTTAACATCTTACCTTCACTGTTCCTTGTAATATTTTTCTGGAGAGTACAAAAAAAGCATGCTTCATCAACATCATCAATTCCATTAAATATCTTATATGCTTGAATCAAGTCTCCTCTTATTCTTCTTGCCTTAAGTGTTGGAAGTTGTAGATATTTTAATCTTTCCTGATATGAGTAATCTTTTCTATATTATGAATCATTTTGGTTTGCTCTTCTTTGTACCTGTTCTAGAGCTTCTGATTGTCTCTTTAGCATTGGGTACCAATCAGTGTTTCCATATTCAAGAACAGGTCTAACTAGTGTCTTATATAATTGTAAAAAAGTGTCCTTTTCTGTAAATGTAAAAGTTCTTTTCATTATTCCAATCATTCTGTTTGCCTTATTAATACTATTCACAATGTGATTGTCAGATAGCAATTTTATGTCAAAAGTCACACCTAGGTCTTTCTTTTATTTCCTTGTCTCCAATTTTCATTATATAATCCTTTTGTGGGTTTGTTTTTTTTCCAATATGAAGTACTTTACATTTTTCTGCATTAAAATATGGTTCCAAGTATCAGACCACTGTACTAATGTTTCAATATCCTTTTGTAATTCCTTACGCAATTTCGAGAGTTACAAAGTTTTGTGTCATCTGCAAAGATTTTACATGTACTCTTTAATTCTACAGGGAGATCGTTTATAAACACCGTGAATAATACTGGTCTCAAAATACTGCCTTGTGGTATCCCACTAATAACGTCAGCATTTTGAGGGAAGGAACTACCAATCCTTACCTTCTGAGTTCTTTCTGATAAAAAGTCTATAACCCAACCAAGTACATTTCCTACTATTCCATAAGACTCTAATTTCTTTAAAAGTCTTTTATGTGGTACTGAATCGGATGCTTTTCTAAAGTCTAAATACAATACATCTATATTCTCTCCTTTATCTTTCTCCTTTGTTAAGTCTTCCATCACTTCTAAAAGTTGAGTCACACAGATCTTTTTACACGAAATCCATGCTGACACTCAGCATATCATTTATTTTCTGTCATATGTTTAATAATAGCCTCTCTAATAAAGAATTCTAAAATTTTGCATATAATGATGTACCACTCTTTAGTGACCTCACAACTCCGATAACTTCTTCGGTAATACATGGATATGAATTCACGGTATGCTGTATGCTGGAGGATGGAGGATGGAGGGTAGGTAGTAGAGGTGGGTGGGTAAGCCATGGCAGAGGTAAAGGGAGGGGGAGGTTGGGGGGGGGGGGGGGGGGGGGGGGAGGCAACGGCAGTTGAAGTGAGAGGTCGGTCATGGCGAATGAGGTATATGATACAACAGACATTGAATTTTTTTTTTTTTTCGCCAATGAAGAGTGTCAGAAGTATGCCTTGCTCAGTGGACCGTTAGCTGTGCTTCTATACACTGTCTTTGGTAATCATTGCAATGATTCACTTTTGCTACTTTGCCAAAGCCAAGCAACCAGATATTTATGGTTACCTAGGCCATAACCTGCCATTGCTTTTAACTTTTTAAATGTTATGTGCGACCCCTTTTTGCCAAATTTTGCTCCAGGGGCCAACAGGCTGAATGGCACTTTCTTTCTTTTTTAACATGCGCGCTGGTGACCTCATTTTTGAGTGAACCAGTTTTTTTAGGAAGAAGAAGAAGAAGAACCAGGCCTACGTGCCTGACAACATGTCGTACTTTCTCTCTCTCTCTCTCTCTCTTTCTCTCTTTCACACACACACACACACACACACACACACACACTTGGTAGAAAGAATTTGGCGTCGTTTTTATATCAAATCATATCATACTGGTGGCACATTAGGCATTTTCAGCCTTTAGCCTGCTCAATATAGATAATTTCACAGTTTTAGCGAGAAATATTTGGTCTTATTCTTGCACTTTTATTAAGCACATGCGTGGTTTCTAAAAATGCAAGTCAATATTTGTTTGAAACATAAGGTGTATCCAGTGTTTATCAAGACAATTTTTGACAGTGTTAACAGTCTCTGCTCGAACAACAACATTGACCGGCAAGTTATTCCATGTATTAACAATTCTGTTAGTGAAAAAGTTTTTCTGCTTTTGAAGTTTTAGTTTGTACAGGTGCCCTCTAGTTGTAGATTCTGTATTCAACTGAAATAATGTGCCAGTGGTTTTAATGTCATAAAATCCATGTGTAAGTTTGTAATTTTCAATCATGTCGCTACGTAGGCGCCTGTATTCCACACCTGGTAATTTTAAAAACTGAATCCTTTGTTCATGTGAATACTTCTACAATCCACAAATCTTTTTTGTAAATCTTCTCTGAATATCTTCGATGGGATTACTGGGGTTTTTTTCCCTCAAAAATTTGTTGCCCGGAACAGTCGGACGTGATTCAAATACTTGCACAATGACTGCTATCGATGGTAAACGCTAGGTCTCCACTGGGAAACTGGACGAAAAGGGTATACCATTTCGGGAGAAAACGAAATTGGCTCTTTCGTTTCAATTACGGAAGCGGAAGTCTGAAACCTTTAAACTTTGACGGGATAATGCGAAACGACCATGTTGCTTTGAAAAATAATAACCAAGAGTTGCAGTCGTCGTTCGTGTTTGGTAGTCAAAAACTCATCGTCATCATATTATCAACGTAAGTAACAATCCATCATACAAAAGCAATACTTTGCATATATCTCAGGTAATGCTGCTTGGCCGGTTTATTACAAAGAAACTCGTTTTCAAAAGATCATTTTGATTCGATTACACTTTCAGTCTTGGACTCCACGGTAAATAAAAACTGGACAAATAACCAGGTGAACTTAGTCATGAATGCCCATAGTCATTGTGTACAATGAGTCGAATGCTTATATGCCACAAGAAATGTCAATTTTAGAACTAAATTCTCATGCAGCTTGCAGTCATTTTGATACAATTTCATGACATATCGAGCAAGGCAGATCTATACTCAAAGAAGAACACACGACAATAAATGTTCACATGGAAACTACTTATGATGACAAGTGCTTACAAGATATATGCTTAAATGGCACATTCTTATGTGATATGTAATCACATTTGTAAGACAAATGCTCACAACATGAATTAGACAAAACTATTTGTGTAGGTAGATGAATGCACGAAACTTTCAAGTTCATGCAGGCAACACTAAGGCCACTGGCCACAGTAGTATAAATGTCAGCCAGGCTAAGCGCATGTATCATTGAGTCAAGAATGTCATAATGCATAGTTGTAAACTTTCAATCACTTATCAAGGAAAAGGAAGAACTCAGTAATTTAGTCACGGAAAAAAACATTGATGTTGTAATTTGAACAGAAACTTTGCTAGAAACCAGAACATCCAGCAGTGAGCTTCTAATGGAGGATTTTGATATTTATAGAAAGGACAGACTTGGAAAAAGAGGTGGGGGGAGTCTTGATTGCCATTCGGAAGAACGTAGCCAGTGAGTTTTTACATCAAGGCAAAAATAGTGAAAGTTTATTTTGTAGGATTAATTTTAAGAATAGAGACCTGTCATTGTTGGATCAGTATACAGACCTCCAGACTCAGATGAAAATGTATGTTCGTCTATTGTAAAGACATTTCTGACATTGTTTTGGACAATAGGAAGGCAATATATTATGGATTGGAGGAGACTTCAACTTACCTGATATTGACTGGCATGAAGATGCCATACTTAGTAACCAGTATAATGAAAACATTAATTCTCAGTTTTTTTTATATCACCAAAAACCTTGGATTAGTGCAGTCAGTTGAAATACCAACACGTGGCAATGCATTCTTGGATTTACTTTTTACCAATTGTCCAGGCGCTTTAGACAATCAGGAATGAATTGCAGGCCTAGGTGATCATGACATAATTCTCTTACAGAGCAACTTTCAACCTTTTCAAAAAAACAACAAAAAAAAACCCCCCCTAAACATACCATCAGACTCTGGAACCAAGCAGACTTACCAAAATTACGCGGGGATACTTATGATTTCAGTCGTCTTTTTTTTTTTTTTTTTTTACGTCTCATAGTGTTAAAGATAATGTCAGTGACTTTTGGAAGTATATAAAAACTAACTTGGAATTTATTATGGATGATAGCATACCAACTGAAATAACTTCAAGCAAGAACCACGAGTCATGGATTAATACAAAAACCAAACATTTTGAGAGAAGGAAACATCGGTTCTTTGAGAAATTGAAACTACTCCCTAATTCAGAAAGATTACTGATTAGGTATAAACATAGTAAGAGGTGTTAGAAAGAATGTAGGCTTGCTTGCTCCAGTTATGTTAATTCGATGATTTCAGAAGGTGATCACCAAAACAAGCAGGTATGGTCTTACATAAATAAGAGACAGGACAATATGGGGATTCCAGACCTGAGAAATGATCAGAATAACCTAGTACAGAACCCTGAAGGAAAAGCAGATTTACTAAACAATCAGTTTTATTCGGTTTTCTCAAATCCCAAGCCTCTAATGTTAAGACTAAAGGATGATGATAAGCTCCCCGAAATGCAAAATATCAAAGTAAGCAAAGCAGGAGTATTTAAGTTACTGACCAACATCAATGAAAACAAAGCTACTGGTCCTGATGGCATTCCTGGCAAGCTCTTAAAATTATGTGCCAGTGAATTGACTGAAGTATACCAACTACTTTTCCAAGCTTCATTGGACCAGGGATGAGTACCTGATGAGTGGCGAGATGCTAGCATTGTCCCTTTATTCAAAAAGGGTGACAAAACAAAAGCAGAGAACTGTAGACTGTGTATCTCTTAATCCATATTAGCAAAATTAGTTGAACATATAATATATAGTAGCATAATGGACCATCTTGACAAATATGACTTCTTAAATAATGCCCAGCATGGTTTTAGACAGCAAAGGAGTTGTGAGACTCAACTTAAAACAACTGTCAATGATTTTGATAACTGTCTTAACAACAGACAGCAAATATATGCAATTTTATAAGACTTTTCTAAAGCCTTTGATAAGGTTGACCATGAGGGCCTGCTACTTAAACTAGAACTTATCGGCATTGGCGGTTCTTTGCTAAAAGGGTCTAGATCATTCCTTGTTGGGAGAACGCAGAAAGTTATTGTGGAAGGGTCATCATCCCTTTGTAAACCAGTCTTGTCAGGTGTATCACAGGGAACTGTTCTGGGGCCCTGTTTTTTTTAGTTTTTATATAAATGATATAAGTAGAAATCTCTCTCCTGGAACTACTATAAGGCTTTTTGCAGATAACAGCTTAGTAATAGTATATAGAACAGTCAGTTCAAGCAAGAATGATACATGCATTCTGCAAGAAGATATTTAAACGTTTTACAAGAGTGGGAAAGAACTTGGAAAATGGAATTTCATCCCCAGAAGTGCCAAGTGTTGCGTATATGTAATAAACGCTCACCAACTAGATCAGAATACTCTATTCACAATACTATTCTTAAAGAAACCAGTGCTGCAAAATATTTAGGCGTGATTATAGATAGTCGTCTCAAATGGAAAGAACATTACAATTTAGTATGTAAGAAAGCAAACAACATCTTAGCTTTCTTAGACAGGAATATCAGCGATTGCCCCCAAAAAGGTTAAGGACGACTGCTATAAAACACTGATTAGACCAGTACTGGAATATGGTTGCTCAGTCTGGGATCCTTTCAAACTAAAGGACATTGATAACTCAAAAAGATTCAGAAGAGAGCAGCACGGTTCGTAACAGGGAACCATATCTGAGAGAAAGGGAATACTGGGAAGAACATGAGGAAATTAGAATGGAAACCTTTAGAAGAGAGAAGAGCTTTTATTAAACTTAACACCTTCTTCAAAGGCAGAGCTAAACTGATTGATATCCCAATGGAACAACTAGTATTGAATAAAAGTAGCACCAGGAGTGGCGGTCAATCTTATGCCATACCTGCATCAAATATTGACAGCCATTTACATTCAATTTATCCTAGTTCTGTAAGGCTGTGGAACTCACTGCCGGGTGCCATCAAGATTGCCACAAATGCAGTCTCATTTAAAAATCAAATTGATACGACAGCCTTGAGATCTGCATATTGACTGATTTTTCTATTTTAACTTCCCCAGATATTTTGTGGTTATCTAGGCCTTAACCTGGCCATTGCTTTTAATTTTTTGATTATCATGTGCGACCCCTTGTTGCCAAATTTTGCTCCAGGGGCCAAAGGCTGAGTCGCACTTTCTTTTTAACATGCATGCTGGTGACCTACTCATTTTTGAGTGAACCAGTTTTTTAGAAAGAAGAAGAACTGAAGATTTTGCTCTTGCTCTGTCCTGACGAATTCTGGTAGATCTTTGTTTAATGCTTAGGAAAATGCTTCATCACTAGTTGAAAAAAATTGTAAAAAGACATCCTCTCAAATTTATCAACATGAGACCAGTGATCAATATGACTTATAGGAAATCAGAGCTAAATGCAGGTAGTAGCATCTAAAATTTTTAAAGGGAGAAATACCTTAAAAAAAAAAAAAAAAAAAAAAAAAACCATTCCTATACAACTTAAAAAAAAATAACATTTCGCGAAAGAAAAGTAAAGGAATATCTTCATTAGGTTTGGAGTTATGGCTGTTTAAAGATATGGGGTGGCGAAAATGATCCCGAAAGTGAAAATGGCCCGTTTTTAGCCACTCCAAAATCATAATTTGCTTTCACTGCCAAATCCAGTCTTAATAGGACAGCATTTCCAAAATGCGGAAAAGCTATGTTCCAAATTTTAAGCAAAATTTCTTTTATTTGAAAAAGTGTGTATGAGTCAAAGTTGGAAAAAAAATTACAATTTGAAAATGGTCGAAATTGGACCAAGAGCCATGTTGAGGGCACTACAATTTCAGAATAATACCATTGAATTTAAAGAGTGTCAGTATCTGCAGTTTGCCTTTCCTACATATGCATTTATGCACAAATTTTTGTTCTCACTGATCTGAATTTATTTTCATGGTAAAAAACCAGCTTTCAAACTTCAGAGAAATGCAAATCTGTCAGTTGTGGACATGATCAGCATCATATGCACCAACAAGGTTAGAAGAACTTTTGAACTGTTTGATAAATTTCAATGAAATTTTAGCATTTGGAAGACAGAGGTATGCTTCTTATTTAACGTAAGTGTACAGTCCAGATATAATGAAATGTCACAATTTTATACATGTTTTTTGTTTACTGAACATTCCATTGTGCGACATGTTTATGTCATGCCTTTGACGCTGTGAGAGCCCTGATAAGAAGGCAATGAAAATAACAAAATCTTTCTCCTGTCTGATGAGATAAGTAAAAATAAATACACACACACGCACGCACGCACGCACGTACGCACACACAAACACACACACACACATATGAAAACAGTCATCAGAACCCCAACCTTGGTGTTTTTGTGCACACTTCACCTATAAAATGGCTGACTATGTGCACAGAGGAAAAGTTCTGTGTTATTTCTGTAACTCTTTTCTGTTTAACGAACATTTTTTTTTTTTTTCAGTTCTGTTTGCCATTGTCATACAAAATGACAATCTTAATAAAAGTAGTAATAGGGTGATAAGAAAAGTTCACAAGCTGATTGTAATTTTTTGCTTTCACTTTGGTAAGATGCTTGGTGGGTTCAAAAATTTTACTTGAATTGCTGGTTGAAGGAATGAGTGCAGGGTTTAAAAATCAACTTTTTGTGCCTCGTACAGTGTGCCTTGTCAAACTGCATGACCATTGAATTTATATGTCAGCCTTAAATGTTGCAGCTAATGCATTGTAAAAATGTCATGGTTATATGCTCATCTACTAACTAATGGTGCTCTCCCCTTCATTTAGCACTGACTGGACCCTTATTCCTTCATTCTTATGGCCAGAGCTTTAGTCACAGACTACAGGTTTTCCGCCATCTTGCCTATCCTTTATTTCCACCATTTTGTCTGTCCTTTGTGTAATATTTGAACTTTGATGTGGCCACCTGTATGTTGACATTTTTTACAAAATGAACCCGTTTTCTAACCATCAGTGTCTCAGGTGTGTTGCTGTGTCAGACAGAATGGAAGGGGAATGAACAACACGCAGTGGACTAAGGTGTGTTGCTCTGTTAGAATGGAAGGGGAACAACAACACGCAGTGGACTAAGGTGTGTTGCTCTGTTAGACAGAATGGAAGGGGAATGAACAAAATGTCTTAGGTGTGTTGCTCTGTCAGACAGAATGGAAGGGGAACGAACAACACGCA
>JADBJO010010818.1:0-42500 GCA_016801955.1 Conus betulinus | reverse complement strand
ACAGAAATAGGAGATTTACACCATAGTCTCTGGAGATGACAAATGCCTGTGCCATCAACAGAGGTAGGAAATAAACACCGTAGTCTTTGGAGATGGGAAAGGAGCATCAGTATGTGCCATCTAAGAGGTAGAAAATAAACACTATAGTCTCTGGAGATGGGGAATGCAAGTGCCATCAACAGAGGTATGAAATAAACACTGTAGTCTCTAGAGATGGGAAAGAAACATCAGCATGTGCCATCTAAAGAGGCAGGAAATAATCACTATAGACACTGGAGATGGGAAAGGAGTATCAGCATGTGCCATCAACAGAGGTAGAAAATAAACACCATAGTCTCTGGAGATGGGGAAAGGAGCATTAGTGTGTGCCGTCAACAGAGGTAGGAAATAAACACTGTAGTCTCTGGAGATGGGAAAGAAACATCAGCATGTGCCATCAACAGAGGTAGGAAATAAACACTATAGTCTCTGGAGATGGGAAAGAAACATCAGTATGTGCCATCTAAAGAGGTGGAAATAAACCTATAGTCTGTGGAGATGGGAAAATGTATGTGCCATCTAAAGAGGTAGGTAATAACCACAATAGTCTCTGGAGATGGGAAATGTATGTGCCATCAACAGATGTAGGAAATAAACACTATAGTCTCTGGAGATGGAAATGCATGTGCCATCTAAAGAGGTAAGAAGTAAACAGTATAATGCATGTGCCATCTAAAGAGGGAAGGAAATAAACACTATAGTCTCTGGAGATGGGAAATTAGTGTGCCATCTAAAGAGGTAAGAAATAAACAGTATAATGCATGTGCCATCGAAAGAGGTAAGAAATAAACACTATAATACATGTGCCATCTAAAGAGGTAGGAAATAAACACTATAGTCTCTGCAGATGGGAAAGGAGCATTATTAGCATGTACCATCAACAGAGATAGGAAATAAACATATTACATGTGAAAAGAAGGGAGGTTTGACCTCATCCAGATATAAAACTTGTCAGTTTTGTTTGTTTGTTAACCTTTCTGTAGGACTATGTATGATATATGTGTCCATACAATATCCTTGGTTTGGAGGTTTTGATTCAGCAGTTATATATAGATAATTCATGTTCTGCTTCTATTCAGCCATGCACGCTGCTGTAAGCTCAGGATGTGGTAGTTTTTTTTGTTTGTTTTGTTTGTAAGCAAGAATACTTTATCACAAAGATGCAAAAAACTTACTGTGAAAGATTGGTTATAACTGTAAGAAAAGTAAAAGAGAATGCAAGAGATTGAAAACCAACCATGTCCTTAATGGGTTGTTTTGTAATAAAGCTGTCCATGAATGTGGGCATGGGTTCAGATCATGTTAGTAGCTCAGCTGCAAGTGGAGGCCTTAAAAGCTGCATGCATTACAATAATTGTAAGATGATGTTGCTTGCAGTGTGAGGTGACCAGCGGCAACAACTTCCCCAGCCAGACAGTGGCACTGCGTGTCATGAATGCTGTGAAACCTGTTCCTACTATGTACAGCTGGGCCCCTCTGCAGCAGAACTTCATGGTCAGTATACACCTGCATACTTCCACGTCTGGCTTTGGTATATTTTTACAGTTTGAGCTCACCCTACCCCCTCATCCCCCATTTTCCAAGCAAAAAAAAAAATCCACCTAATCTTGCCAGAATTAGTAACAAAAACAGGAGAAAAAAAAATTAATTCTCTAGCTCAGAAACAATCTCATGAATGTCAAAATCAGTTTCTTTCCTTTTGGGGGGGTGGGGATGGAGTTGTGTAGCTTGATGAGAACGGTTTGAATTACAAGAGGAGATAACTCAGACCTTCTGGTGGAATGGAGCTGTGTAGGTTAACTTTCTTGACAAGCGCACGCCTGCTAGCGCCCGACCAGAAATCACACAGCCAAAAGGCTGAGCGTCTGCCAGCGCCTGGTAAAACACTTGGCAACAATGGGCGCCGCCATGTTTCTCGTAGAAAAGGAAGTCTCGCGAGAACATGACTTCCTTCCTCCTGTAGCCATTTACTTCCGTTTGCAAAAAAAAAAAAAACGCAAGTCGATGCGTGCCATGGTTCTCGAGTTACGAATTTTTTAAGTTTTGAGGTTGAAATGCTGTTTTTCGCCATGGCTGACTTTGATTTCTGCCGTTCTATAATGAGATGTAGTGATGGAGATACTGTGTTTTGTAGGATTTCTGGCATAAGACTTTTGAAGCTTAGAGTGACCTAGATTTCGACTGGGATGAGGTTCCAGGTATGATGAACAACGATTTGGAAGAAAGTTCTGAGGAAGAAGATTTTTTTTCCCTGAGTAAATGGCTCAAGTGACATTCTTCAAACTTACGATATAGCAACATATATATTCATAGGAATTTTAAAAATTATTTTCATTTCATTATTTCCTTTCCTCTCTTTAAATTTATTTTTTCAATTGGGTAACATGTTCAAATTACAGAGTTACTTACCTTGCCGATGGGTTTTCGGCATAACTAAGCTCAGATAAGTGCATACTGAAGAGGGTTAAGGAGAATAGCCTGAATTACAAGAGAGAGATACCCAGACTTTCTGGTGGAATGGAGCTGTGTAGGTTGAGGAGAACGGCCTGAATTACAAGAGGAGATAACCTAGTTTGAGAGAACGGCCTGAATTACAAGAGAGGAGATAACCCAAACCTTTTGGTGGAATGGAGTTGTGTAGTTTGACGAGAATGGCATGAAATTACAAGAGGAGATAACCCAACCTTCTGGTGGAATGGAGCTGTGTAGTTTGATGAGAACGGTCTGAATTACAAGAGGAGATAACCCAAACCTTCTGGTGGAATGACAATAGGTGAAGAAGCCGTTGAGCCCACAAATACACAACGCAAAATACACCAGACTGAAAAAAAGTTGTATTCTTTGATAGTGAAGAAGAGCATAGGATGCACATATCTTAGATAACCTGTACCTTGGTCGGATGTTTTTTTCTTTCTTGTGGATAGTGGTGGGAGGTGGTGGGCTATGGCTGGAATGAAGAACAACAGTGAAAAATGTCTTTTTTATGAAGATGACATTTTCTGCGTCCTAGAGTGTTAAGCACACAGTTTTACAGAGAAAGGGTAAGAATGAAGAACAACAGTGAAAATGTCTCTATATTATGAAGATGACATTTTCTGTGTCCTAGAGGTTAAGCACACAGTTTTAAAGAGAAACGGTAAGAATGAAGAACAACTGTGAAAATGTCTCTATTTTAAAGATGATTTCTGTCCTACATTTTTAAGCACACAGTTTTAAAGAGAAACGGCAAGAATGAAGAACAAGTGAAAATGTGAGTTTTACTTAGATGACATATTCTGTGAAGTTTTTAAGTCTGTCCTCAAAACTTCCAGTTCAGATCATATGTAAATTCGGGTTCAATTGAAATCTTTTCTGATATATTGTGAAGTGGTTAGTCATGTCCTCGGATATAAGAGAGAGAGTTCATGTATGTGATTAGTGAGGTCTTGTGATGTCCTGCAGTGATGTACATGGTGTTTTTGGAAGACAGTGATGATGATAGAGTTCATAGTGTGTTGTGGAAGACAGTGATTGTCTGATGGTAGTTTTTGTTCATGGTGTGTTGTGAAGACAGTGATTGTCTGATGATAGTTTTTGTTCATGGTGTGTTGTCGAAGACAGTGATTGTCTGATGATAGTTTTTGTTCATGGTGTGTTGTGTCGAAGACAGTGATTGTCTGATGATAGTTTTTGTTCATGGTGTGTTGTCGAAGACAGTGATTGTCTGATGATAGTTTTTGTTCATGGTGTGTTGTTGAAGACAGTGATTGTCTGATGATAGTATTTGTTCATGGTGTGTTGATGATAGTGATTGTCTGATGATAGGTTTTTTAATGACAGTGATTGTCTGATGATAGTTTTGATCAACAGGTGGAGGATGAGACAGTACTTCACAACATCCCGTACATGGGGGATGACATTCTGGATCAAGACACAGCATTCATTGAAGAACTGCTGCGGAACTACGACGGCAAGGTGCATGGAGGCCGCAACACCAACTTCATCTCTGATGACATTTTCATGGCCCTCACTCAGTCCCTGACTCAGCTGTACCCCTACACCGGCACCACTGTGCCAGAGGAGAGTGAGTAGCTTGGGAAGGTTGAGAGTTACTGTAAGAACTCAGTTGTACCCCTACCCGGCACCACTGTGCCAGAGGAGAGTGAGTAGCTTGGGAAGGTTCAGAGTTACTGTAAGAATTACCACGCCCTTGCATGGACACACTGTGCCAGAGGAGAGTGAGCAGCTTGGGAAGGTTCATAGTTTCTGTAAGAACTCGGCTGTACCCCTACACGGGCACCGCTGTGCCAGAGGAGAGTGAGCAGCTTTGGAAGGTTCATAGTTACTGTAAGAACTCAGCTGTACCCCTACAGAGGCACCACTGTGCCAGAAGAGAGTGAGTGGCTTGGGAAGGTTCACAGTTACTGTAAGAATTAACATGCCCTTGCATGGACACATTGTTTTGTGGGGTCTCAAATACATGCTTATGCATGCTCATGCTCGTGCATTCAGAATCATACAACATACATTTGCACACATGCATATCAATACATTCACACAAACATACATGCACTCACTCACACACACGAGTGCTCTCCCCTGTCTTCTTCCTCTTTTTATCTCCCCCACCCTTGTTCACATACAAGCACACCCAAGTGATGCTAGCTTAGTCTTACCTCGCCTTGCCTTGCCTTGCCTTGCCTTGCCTCGCCTTGCCTTGGCTTGTCTCGCCTTACTGCTACCTCAGGTTGACAGGAACTTGCCTTAGTCAGCTAAGCTATAGGAAATCAAACCCAAGAGAAGTACATAAAAAGAAAAAAGAAAAATTTTATTTTGATTTTTGATCAGATTTTGAACAATTGCTGATACATTTCAGTCTGAAAAGAAGCAGTTTATTCAATTCGTTATTAAATCCCAACAGAATGGAGACTGAATGAAGGATTGATGATCTTTAGATAGATGCTACCATCCCTGTGGTGTATGTGTCACCAGGTGAAAGCGGAGAAGAGTCGCAGAGCTCAATACAGAGCAGTGCAGACAGTAAGAAGGTGGACATTCCACAGGTGATCTTGAAGCCATCAGTGCTACGTTCCCGGAGAAAGGCTCCCCCACAGAGCTGAGAGACAAGTGAGTTATGCAGGTCTACAACAGTGTGTGTGTGTGTGTGTATGTGCGTGTGCGTGTGTGTGTGTGTGTGTGTGTGTGTGTGTGCAGTTATAAACATGAGTGAATTGAACTAGTATCTTCACTGATTTTGGACAGCTTGTGGCCATTTTGAATTGTAACCTGATGTGTGCAGGAATTTGTTTGAAACGCTTTATGATGAGTGGTTTGTGTGGTAATTGATCTCCGTCATGAAGATGCATATAGAGTGAGTGAATCAAGCACATGAAATTGGATATCTTCAGAGTTCCATGACACACTGACTGATGATGCAGTATCATGTATAGCAGTGCTGGTTTGTTCTGTTTTCACTGCATGGCATAGCTCATTTCTCACATTGGCTACACTGACTGATGGTATAGTATGTATAGCAGTGCTGTTTTCACTGCATAGCATAGCTCATTTCTCACATTGCTACACTGATGGTGCAGTATCATGTATAGCAGTGCTGGTTTGTTTTCACTGCATGGCATAACTCATTTCTCACATTGGCTACACTGGATGGTATAGTATGTATAGCAGTGCTGTTTTCACTGCATAGCATAGCTCATTTCTCACATTGGCTACACTGACTGATGGTACAGTATCATGTGTAGAGCAGTGCTGGTTTGTTTTCACTGCATGGCATAACTCATTTCTCACATTGGCTACACTGACTGATGGTACAGTATCATGTATAGCAGTGCTGTTTTCAATGCGTGGCATAACTCATTTCTCACATTGGCTACACTGACTGATGGTGCAGTATCGTGTATAGCAGCGCTGGTTTGTTCTGTTCACTACATGACATAGCTCATTTCTCACATTGGCTACACTGACTGATGGTACAGTATCATGTATAGCAGTGCTGTTTTCACTGCATGGCATAGCTCATTTCTCACATTGGCTACACTGACTGATGGTGCAGTATCGTGTATAGCAGTGCTGTTTTCACTGCATGGCATAGCTCATTTCTCACATTGGCTACATTGACTGATGGTATTTCTCACATTGGCTACACTGACTGATGGTACAGTATCATGTATAGCAGAGCTGGTTTGTTGTTTTCACTGCATGGCATAGCTCATTTCTCACATTGGCTACACTGACTGATGGTGCAGTATCATGTATAGCAGTGCTGTTTTCATTGCATGACATAGCTCATTTCTCACATTGGCTACACTGACTGATGGTGCAGTATCATGTATAGCAGTGCTGTTTTCATTGCATGACATAGCTCATTTCTCACATTGGCTACACTGACTGATGGTGCAGTATCATGTATAGCAGTGCTGTTTTCATTGCATGACGTAGCTCATTTCTCACATTGGCTACACTGACTGATGGTACAGTATCATGTATAGCAGTGCTGTTTTCATTGCATGACATAGCTCATTTCTCACATTGGCTACACTGACTGATGGTGCAGTATCATGTATAGCAGTGCTGTTTTCATTGCATGACATAGCTCATTTCTCACATTGGCTACACTGACCAGGAACACCTGATGAGCTAAGGCGTAAGTATAACTAACACCTACCTACCTGCCTTATTCTCCCGTCATGGATTGTATGTCATGAACTCTTTAAACGGTCATTTTAACATTATTTGCCTGTAAAGCAACAAAAGTGTTTTTTGACATTTTGTAAAAGATGTGTTTAATTTTTGTGACTACTTCAGTACTTGATTGTGCATTATGTGTATTGATTTGGTAGCGGAGGATGAAAACGCTATCATTTTCATTTTCATTCAGTGTGATTGCTGGACCTGAACTGTAAAGACATCAGTTTTGTTTTGCTTTGCTTTGTTTTGTTTTCTTGATCTGTGATGAGCTGCATGGTATAATGCGCACTGTTTTTGAACGAGTGTTCATTTTTGTTGGTTGACAGAAACTTGAAGCTATGAAGGGAATCAAATGCCCTAATGTCATTTTAGTTGGAACCACTGGATTTGGGGATTTTAAACTGAGTCAGTCTGAACCATGAAATTTGACCATTGTCAGACAATAATCATATATGTACACTGTATTTAAAGATCCAGTGTTCCCTTAATGAGATACATACCCATTCACATTCACATTTCATTTACAACTCTGTATTAGTGTGTATGGTTGGGAGTGGGGAAACCTCTAATACTTCAGGAGAATCTTATTTTGTAAATAAATGATAATGTCTTCATAAAGAAAATTCACTTACATACATTGACACTGGTGTGACTAGACATTTTTGAGTTGGTTTATTGCTTTGTATGTTACAACAGCAAACAACATGTTGATGTTCCATTCAGGTACCGTGAACTGTTGGAAAGCCAAGCATCAGATCCCAACACTCTGCCACCAGAGTGCACACCCAACATTGATGGCCCCAAAGCCAAGTCGGTGCCTCGAGAACAGACCATGCACTCTTTCCACACACTCTTCTGTCGACGATGCTACAAATACGATTGCTTCCTTCATCGTAAGAATTTGGTTATTTATTCAGATGATGCATTTAACAGTCGCTCTGTCTCTCTTTCTCACTCTCATTTATTTCTGTGTGTGTGTGTTTCTCTCTCTGTGTCTCTCTCTGATTCACTCATTCTCTCTGTCTCTGCATCTCTCATAGACACACACAAAGAGAACACATGCACATGCATACATGCGCACACGCACACACACACACACACACAGACCTGTACATGTGGGTTCACATACATGCAGACATACACTGTTGCACTCACAAGATAGCACTTGTGCGCACATGTGCACACACACACACACACACATGCACACACATACTAGAATGCAACAATATTGTGAAACTATTACATATTACTCAAAATGGGTTTTCGTGTGTTTGTGTCTGTGCCTGTTAGATTTTCAGTGATGATCACATGAACCATGATGATGATATTGTCTGCAGCATACCACCCAACCCCCAGTATGATGAGTCGAAAAATGGCACAGAAGAAACAAGAGAGTGAACCTGTGGACCTGACTGCTACTTGCACATAGTAAGTGTCTGCCTTCCCTGACCTCACTGTGACCTGTTCTTCTCAGAGTCATTGAGGGAGAGGCAGTAAGTCCTTTAACTCACTGTGCCCTGTTCTTCTCAAAGTCATTGAGGGAGAGGCAGTAAGTCCCTGACCTCACTGTGCCCTGTTCTTCTCAAAGTCATTGAGGGAGAGGCAGTAAGTCCCTGACCTCACTGTGCCCTGTTCTTCTCAAAGTCATTGAGGGAGAGAGGCAGTAACTGAGTAAGTCCCTGACCTCACTGTGCCCTGTTCTTCTCAAAGTCATTGAGGGAGAGGCAGTAAGTCCCTGACCTCACTGTGCCCTGTTCTTCTCAAAGTCATTGAGGGAGAGGCAGTAAGTCCCTGACCTCACTGTGCCCTGTTCTTCTCAAAGTCATTGAGGGAGAGGCAGTAAGTCCTTTAACTCACTGTGCCCTATTCTTCTCAAAGTCGTTGAGGGAGAGGCAGTAAGTCCCTGACCTCACTGTGCCCTGTTCTTCTCAAAGTCATTGAGGGAGAGGCAGTAAGTCCCTGACCTCACTGTGCCCTGTTCTTCTCAAAGTCATTGAGGGAGAGGCAGTAAGTCCCTGACCTCACTGTGCCCTGTTCTTCTCAAAGTCATTGAGGGAGAGGCAGTAAGTCCTTTAACTCACTGTGCCCTGTTCTTCTCAAAGTCATTGAGGGAGAGGCAGTAAAGTCCTTTAACTCACTGTGCCCTGTTCTTCTCAAAGTCATTGAGGGAGAGGCAGTAAGTCCCTGACCTCACTGTGCCCTGTTCTTCTCAAAGTCATTGAGGGAGAGGCAGTAAGTCCCTGACCTCACTGTGCCCTGTTCTTCTCAGAGTCATTGAGGGAGAGGCAGTAAGTATCTGCCTTTCCTTACCTCAGTGTGCCCTGTTCTTCTCAAAGTCATTGAGGGAGAGGCCAGTTGTCCTGCTGTCAGATTGTTTTAAGATTTCCTACCTGTTAAATATTTTCTACATTTCAAATCTTAAAGAAATGACTTGGTCAGTTTGTTTAAAGTTTTGCTTCCTGTTAAATATTTTCTACATTTTAAATCTTAAAGAAACGACTTTGTCAGTTTCTTTCTAACAACATAGCATTGAGTCAATGTTGTGTGATGATACTTGCAGTGGTTGTCTTAATGGGTCATTGATGTAACTGTTTTGACCCCTGCAGAGGTACCATTGACCAAATCTGAAAGTAATGTGAATATCAGTCAGCAATTCTCAATTCTCTTTTTGCTGGCAGACAAAATATCAAAACTACAAAATTTATGGAATTTCTGTTTCCAAGAAGAGACTTCTGAGATTTTTTTTTTCATGAGTGTAAGGTCCCATTGGGGATTGGAGCCCTTTCTGTCTAAAGTGCATGTCTGCCCTCTGTAAACTTTGTGTAGGTAAATTCCCTGTTTGATGTCAGTTTTGGGGGGTCTGTTTTTCATGAAACAGAGATAACTCTCTTTATTGCCTGTCCATTTTTTCTGCTGTGTTTTAGACTTTACTCCTTTTTTGTCATAACATATAACAGTGCCAGGCATTTTTGTTGTTATCTGGCTAGACGGCTGCAAGACTGTCCAGAAACTATGCCAGGTGTTTTTGTTGTTATCTGGCTGGACGGCTGTAAGACTGTCCACAGTGCACAACAGCTGTCCATTCTGTGATGTCTGTGTCCATGTAGCTGATTTATGAGTTGGTTTGCTTTTACATTTAAATGTTTGATTTTCCTTTTTTTCCGTTACTGGGGATGAGAAGTCAAGAGTGACAGCCAGTATCCTCAGATCAGCCTGGTCTTATCCTAAAGATGTCATAGACTGGGGTCCATTTGATGTGGGTGTTGTGAAGATAGTGATGTTGATCCTAAAGATGTCATAGACTGGGGTCCATTTGATGTGGGTGGTGTTGTGAAGATAGTGATGTTGATCCTAAAGATGTCATAAACTGGGGTCCATTTGATGTGGGTGTTGTGAAGATAGTGATGTTGATCCTAAAGATGTCATAGACTGGGGTCCATTTGATGTGGGTGTTGTGAAGATAGTCATGTTGTGGTGGTCTTATCCTAAAGATGTCATAGACTGGGGTCCATTTGATGTGGGTGTTGTGAAGATAGTGATGTTGATCCTAAAGATGTCATAAACTGGGGTCCATTTGATGATGTGGGTGTTGTGAAGATAGTGATGTTGATCCTAAAGATGTCATAGACTGGAGTCCATTTGATGTGGGTGTTGTGAAGATAGTGATGTTGATCCTAAAGATGTCATAGACTGGGGTCCATTTGATGTGGGTGATGTGAAGATAGTCATGTTTTTCAAGCAGTAATTGGTTTTTGATGTCCAGTCAAAAAGCTGTTTTCTAGTAGTATTTACTTCAATCTTAAGCAAGATTTCTGACAGTCTCTGTAAATCTGTATGAGTGGTGTGTGCTAAATTATATTCATATGTAAACAGTAAAGATGTAATTTAGAATTTTACGCATACATGTTTGGTTTGTTCTGTGCCGTATCCTTAGCTATTTGTTTTAGTCATCCATTTGGTTTTCATGATTGTTTGTGTATATATTGAGATTGGTTTTTGTCTACTAGATAAGATGTCAGGGTGTGTACAGTGTATCCATTCGATTTTCATGATGATTGTTTATGTATGTATTGAGATTGGTTGGTCTACTGGATAAGATGTTAAGGTATGTACAGTGCATCTGTGACATATTGGCATTGAAGTCTTGTGGACAGGCAGGTGTGAAACCTCACAGAGAAGAAGAAGTTGACTCCGAATCAGCCAGCAACTCCCCACCTCGACTGTCAGGTCGCAAACACAAGCAGGCAGGCAGCAGTCACAGCAGCAATAGCAGTGATGACAGTGACCGAAGCAACGATGCCACAGACATAGAAATTTCCTTCCCTGAGCGCCGACAACCACCGACGGCAGAATGGTCAGGAGCTGAAGAGTCTTTGTTCCGTGTGGTAGCAGACATGTATCGCAACAATTACTGTGCTCTGTCCAAGCTGATTGGCTCCAAGTCTTGTAAACAGGTAAGTTTTTCTTCACTGGTGTCTGTTTCTGTCGGTCCTTAGTCATTGAATTACTGATCTTTTAACCCTTACTCTGGTTGTCGTGATAACTCGAGCCACTGTGTCATGGCCATCACTGGTTCTTGTGACTTAAGTTGGCTGTAGGGTTAGCTTTGCCAACCTAGTTTCACCAACACACACAGATATGAAACTATGGCTTATTGACAAACTGATTTGTATAAATGACTGAACGAGCTCTGGAACATGAATTTTTAGCATTTTAGCTTAGTTTATGGTTAGTAGCAGCTTGTAATGCATAGCACGATTCAAATCATTTTGGCAAAAAGTGGCAGCGCCCACAGTATGCGATAGAATTAGGAACTTGTTTGAGGATGTGTGTTTGTTGATGCTGTTGTGGGAAAAGCAGGTGAAGAAGAAGTTATGGACATTTTGAAGGAACTGGGTTTAGTGGGTGATACTTGTGATGTAGATCAAGCACCATGTAATGGTGATTTTGAGATCGACACGGACAATGACTGGATTAGCGCCTAAGGGTGAGGGGAATCTCAGCATGCCATTCAGTGGGGAAGAAAAACTCGGTGTGGCACTTCCAGATGATCCTAAACCTGCCAAACCTAAACGACAACAGTGTGGGTTAACTATTACATTTGTTGATGGTGACCATTTTTTGTGTGTGTGTGTTATCAGCACGTGATTTCAATGGGAAAAATAACTAACTGTACCTTATTCATTCTTATCTGGATTACCTGCATGGAAGACAGGTATAATCTACACTGACTTTCCTTTGAAAAAGGCTGTAACTTATTTCTGGATACTGTGGAACACCATAGACTGGATTATTTGTGAACAAGGTCTTGAGAATGACAAACCACCAATTTTCACCTTTATTTTCACATTCTAGACAAGTAAGCTCCTAATCAGACACTAACAAGCATGACAGTTCTGTTTTTATATTATTCTTTATTCAATTACCAACAGTTTTTATTCTGAATGTTATGTTCAAATACTAACTGTTGAAAAGTTATGCATATTATACAAACATAACTATTTTTTTCAAACTTTTCTTCTGTTAATTCACCAGACAACATACAGAGTAGTACATTGTTAAATAACTAGTGTAAGGGTTAACTATCTGCCTTTTGCGTGTGTGTTTCTTCTCTATTGTCTGGTTTCTGTCGGTCCTTAGTCATTGAGTTATTGACCTTGTAATAGTTTTAACTACGGGTCTTTTAGGTAAGTTCTTCTTCACTGTTGTCTGTCTGTGTCAGTCCTTAGTCATTGACTCATTTACCTTTTAACTACCTGTCTTTTAGGTGAATTTTTCTTCACTGGTGACTTTCTCTGTTGGTCCTTTGTCATTGACTTGTTTACCTTTTAACTACCTGTCTTTTCCTGGTAACTGCAGAGCTGTTGTCTGTTTCTGTCAGTCCGTAGTCATCGACTCATTTACCTTTCAACTACCTGTGTAATTGCAGCACTGTCAATGGGGTATACCACTAGAATCAGTTTTATGATGTGCTTACCTGTCCAAACAGTGGGGCGCCCTCCTGCTTTTCCGCTTATTTGGAAAAAGGCACAAAAACTGAGCTAGTTCTAACATAGCGGAAAGTTATAACTCATCAAGGGCTGTCATTCTGGCTGACTTATCTGGGATTGAGGCAAAGTTACCTCCCTACTCTCCCAAATTATGTATTATGTTTAAAATCCTGATAATACAGCATTGTTTTTCGCACCAGGTGGGGATAAGGCATGTGTTTGGACAAGTGAGCATATCGTTAAACTGCTTTAGTTTTAGTAGTAAAATTCCTTTGTGCAAAATTTGGTGCATTAAGGACTTGCAGGGTTTTTGTGTTTGTTTTTTCTTTCTTTCTAGATGAAGAATAGAATCATCATCTGGTGCCTAGAAAATTGATTTGAGAGATTACATGTTGCATCAAAAAAGAAAGTTCAAAGGTTAGTTTACCAGATAAGTGGTGTGTAGGTTATGTCTTTCTCTGCTGCTGAATTCAGGTGAACAAAGCTGAAGAAAATTTAAGGAGTCTTTAGTATTCTGGCTTGAAGACCCGTCTTTTCCATAAATTACCTGTTTATAAAAACTCATTAATGTTGGCATTGATATTATAAAAAGAACATGTTAAGAATCTCCAATTTATACAAGTCTCTGATGCACCGTTGGGTAATCTTCACTCTATCTTCATTAAATGAATGAATGAATCATTTTTACATAAACCATATTTGTTTTGTTGGGGAAAAAAAGAGAAAAAAAAAAAAGAAAGGCTTCCCTGAAGATGGAGTATGGCTGCCTTAATGGCGGGATGAAAAACTGTCATACACACAAAACTCCACTGCCTGTTTATACAGGCAGTGTCCGTAGGGGTATCAGCCTGCATATGCAGAAAGAAAGGAGGAAAAACAAAAGAAAGGCTGAGTTAATGGCAGAACTGTCTGTTGTCTTAATCTGTCCTGGAATCATTAAAACTAAAACTTAAAGAAGGTGAATGTTGGTTGTAAGCAAGGACTAAGCAACAATGAAGTGACACTCATGCAAACAGGAACAAGAACTGTTTTCAGGAGTAGGAACAAGCATAGCTTCAGCTACACTAATGGCAGTTGAAAAATGCTGGCATGTATGGGTACAGTTCAGTTATGACTGCTGCCATGTATGAGTACAGTTCAGTTATGACTGCTGCCATGTATGAGTACAGTTCAGTTATGACTGCTGGCATGTATGAGTACAGTTCAGTTATGACTGCTGCCATGTATGACAAGAGGTAGGTCATCAGTAAGAGGCATGGCAGCGGTCATAATCTGCCTCAGATGTCCATCCTTTTAGGCAGACCATTAAATCTTGGCAGCATTTGGAACGTTGATGCTGGAGCTTTTTTTCTGATCAACATCTGAGACTCACTGCTGTGCCAGACTCCCTTTGAGTGAGTGTGTACATGCCAGCATAGTATCAGAACCAATGATGATTAAATATCCCATAATTCTTGTCTGTGTAGCAGGTTATATATATATAAAAAGCATGAAGTACCGTTGTACATCCTCCATTCCCTTTAATGTTGATTTTTGCTGTCTGAACTGAAGAAGGTATGTGAGTGCTGAGAACTGCTCTTGCTCATTTCAGGTGTATGAATTTGCCATCAAGGAAGAAGCTCACATACCTGACCTGAAGGAGGAGAACACCCAGACACCTCCCAGAAAGAAGAAAAAGAAACACAAGTAAGATGTCTAGATTTCCGTCTTTCTCCTTTCAACCTGTCTGAAAGCTCCAAAATCTTCTGTTATTATTCATGTTGTTGTATTGCATTGCAGTTCCCCATTCTTTTTTCTTTGGACAAATTTAAGAGACAGAGCTAGCTTGCTTATCACAGATGATGCTGAGAAGCCTTTTCTCAAGTCAAACCTCTTGTTAGACTGAATGTATTAGTTTTTCCAGAAATTATACCAAAGTTATGAAAGAGTCGGGTGGAAGATCAGATTTTAAAGATAAGCAGCATTGTTGTTAATGTTTTCCTCATAATAGTGTAGTTCACCTCAGAACTGCCACTTTTGATGAAGGATAATGTTTTCTTTTTAGAATTTGTTTGCATTTTTCTCCTTTTTTCACATTTCTTTTGCATCAAATAATGTGTGCATTACTCAGATATTGTTTAACAATGAAGAGCGTTTCTGTGTCATATGACTGACACTGATTTGAAGGCGATCGTTCAGGTTGTGGTCGATGCACTGCCGAAAGGTTCAGCAAAAAAGAAGGACGGTTCCTCCAACCCAGTGTACAACTACCAGCCCTGTGACCATCCAGGGCAGCGCTGTGATGACTCCTGCCCCTGCATCATGGCCCAGAATTTCTGTGAAAAGTTCTGCCAGTGCAGCAGTGATTGTGAGTCAGTAGGGGGTAGTTTTGTTTTTTATGATGAGGTGGTGGTGGCTGTGTGTGTGTGTGTGTGTGTGTGTGTGTGTGTGTGTGTGTGTGTGTGTGTGTGTGTGTGAGAGAGTGTGTGTGTGTGTGTGAGTGTGTGAGTGAGTGAGTGAATGCAAGTAAAGAGGGACATCACAAACTTGAAATCCTGTGCAGATGAGGAACAGATTAAACTGGTGTTTAAGCTTATGGTACAATATTGAAAGTATTTCTTGTGATTAACACTTTAATTCTTAAGGCCTGTGTGTAGTGTCATGTGTGTGTGTTCTTCTTGTCCTGTTCTCTTGTCTGTCAAAGTCTGTCTCTCGTTTTTGTACTCCCAGTTCTTATAGAACAGGGAGTACTTTACAATGGGAACAAAGAAATGTTGTCTGTCTGTCTGTCCGTGGTCAAAATGTGTTCACTGGCTCCAGACAAAACTTTTGGGCCGATCTTTCTGAAAAATTTGTAGGTATGTTCATTATGGGTCATGGATGATGCTGGATGGTTTTTTTTTTTTAACCAGAATAACCGTTACTAATGCTATAATGGCCCAATATGTTTTTTCTTCTTTATGGAATATCTCTGAAAATACTTCGTCGATTTCTTATCTCAGTGACGAAATACATTATGACGCATGTTTGTTAATTTTTTTTTTAATATGACGCAAGTTTGATTTGTGACATTTTTTCACACGCTTACTCAAGATTGATCTAAATTGGGAGAATGTTTATTTGCTTTATATCTTGTTTTCCTACTCCTCTCTTTCTCTCTCTCCACTTCCAGCGTGTACAGTCTTCAGCTTTTTTTCATATTTAGTGTGTGTTTGAGTGCCTGGTGTTTAAACATATTGGACAGATATTCTGTCATTCCCATGTACGTAAAACAGGTGCAAACAGATATCATGGCAATTTTCCTAGTATGATGTATGTGTAGTACAGGCCAGAACAGGTGTCCTGATCATTTTCCTCATGTCACTTCTGAGCACAACAGGTTAGAAGAGATTCCCTGACAGTGTCCTGGTGGTCAGTGTTACCTGTATATTCCCTGACAGTGTCCTGGTGGTCAGTGTTACCTGTATATTCCCTGACAGTGTCCTGGTGGTCAGTGTTACCTGATAGTCCCTGACAGTGTCCTGGTGGTCAGTGTTACCTGTATAGTCCCTGACAGTGTCCTGGTGGTCAGTGTTACCTGTATAGTCCCTGACAGTGTCCTGGTGGTCAGTGTTACCTGATAGTCCCTGACAGTGTCCTGGTGGTCAGTGTTACCTGATAGTCCCTGACAGTGTCCTGGTGGTCAGTGTTACCTGTATAGTTCCTGACAGTGTCCTGGTGGTCAGTGTTACCTGATAGTCCCTGACAGTGTCCTGGTGGTCAGTGTTACCTGATAGTCCCTGACAGTGTCCTGGTGGTCAGTGTTACCTGATATTCCCTGACAGTGTCCTGGTGGTCAGTGTTACCTGTATAGTCCCTGACAGTGTCCTGGTGGTCAGTGTAACCTGATATTCCCTGACAGTGTCCTGGTAGTCAGTGTTACCAGTATATTCCCTGACAGTTTCCCTGGTGTCAGTGTTACCTGTGTATTCCCTGACAGTTTTCCTGGTAGTCATTGCTACCTGTATATTCCCTGACAGTTTTCCTGGTGTTCATTGTTACCTGTGTATTCCTGACAGTTTCCCTGATGGTCAGTGTTACCTGTATATTCCCTGACAGTTTCCCGGGTAGTCGTTGTTACCTGTATATTCCCTGACAGTTTTCCTACTCGTCATTGTTACCTGTATATTCCTGACAGTTTTCCTGGTGTTCATTGTTACCTGTGTATTCCCTGACAGTTTCCCTGGTGGTCAGTGTTACCTGTATATTCCCTGACAGTTTTCCTGGTGGTCATTGTTACCTGTATATTCCTGACAGTTTACCTGGTGTTCATTGTTACTGTGTATTCCCTGACAGTTTTCCTGGTGTTCATTGTTACCTGTGTATTCCCTGACAGTTTTCCTGGTGTTCATTCTTACTTGTATGTACAGCAGGGAATAACAGAATCCCTTCAGTTTTCCTTTAGCTGTCCATTGTGCACACAGTTTGACCCATCATTAGTTTTCCATCGATGTCTGTGTCTGACAGTTTGACCATCATTAGTTTTCCATCGCTGTCTGTGGCTGACAGTTTGACCATCATTAGTTTCCATCACTGTCTGTGTCTGTCAGTTTTACCATCATTAGTTTTCCATCACTGTCTGTGTCAGACAGTTTTACCATCATTAGTTTTCCATGGCTGGCTGTGTCTGACAGTGTTACCATATGGGGAGTTTTTATTATACTCCCTGTTTGGCTAGTATACTTACCATATCAGACCATAGCACTTGGGCAGCATCCGCGGTCCCGTTCCTCTGGGGGGAGGATCAACCAACGGGACCACGGATAACCTGCTTATCCCACCCAGGGGGTGGCCACGCCACCACAGCCATCCCAGTCTGTGCACATGCGAGTAGGGGGCTTGGTTGCCAGGGAGGTGTATGAGGCAATGTACTCTCCAGGGCGGGTACCCCCCCCCCCCCCCAGTGTCTCAGGTTACCCTGGCCCCGAGGAAATCCTGTCCCAGGGCCCACCACAGCCCACCGTCTTCCTCGGGGACCGGTGGCTCTATGCCCCGAGAGGGACCAGTGGCTTACTTATGACCAGCTGCACGGTCATATGTGGCATCCAGCCCCTCAGCTGGATTGACCTCGGTCTCTCTCCCTCTCAGGCGCTGTCTGATCGGCTTTCCCCCAAGTCTGCTGCCGATTATGGAGCCACTAGGGACCCGCCCTCGCATTCCCCCACAACCCAGCTGGGATGGGACCCCCATGCACCTCTGCTGTTGCCTCCTGCAGAAGGTTCTGTGCAACCTCTCCAGGAACCTGATCCCCAGAGTCTGAGGATGAGGTACACGAGTCCTTCTCCTCATCTGGCGACGTGTCCATCCTTGAGCGGTGGCACCCAGAACTTACCGTCAGGGAGCTACCTCCCTCTGACAAGATCCTTTCTTCGCTAGGTACGCTGGATGCCCCCCAGCCCAGCGACCTCGCCCTAGATTCGTCGCACCTCAGACACTTACCTCCATTTGGGAGAGTCTGGCAACTCTAGCTAGGGGTGTACAGGCCATCCCTCCGCCAGGGATTGAATTCCTCTTGGCCCCAAACGTGGTCCCAGTAGGCACCTCCCTCAGGCAACAACCATGGCTACTTTTTTCACTGCCAGAGGTTACCCTTTTAGCCTTGATATAATCAGCCCTGGAACGAGCCAAGTCAGTTCCAAGTTGCTAAGCTCTCAAAAGCAAAGAAGCGGATGCTGCAGAGACGGACCGATGCATACTGACTTTGACCTATCACCCACACAACATACCTGTGAAAAACATTTTGTCTCACAACTTCTCGATCGTTACGAACGATCCAACACTGAAAGATACATTCCACCAACCACCACTTGTGGCTTTCAAGAGGGACAAAAGCCTTGGTGACCATCTTGTGCATGCTGCCTTCCATTCTACGCACCCCTCTGCTCAAGCTGGCAATTTCCCTTGCAAGAAACCTAAATGTAAAACCTGTACTTTTATTAACCCTGCAACAACTATATCAAGGCCCATCAGATCATAAGTTTCAGGTGAAATCCCATTTCACATGCCAAACTCAAAATGTTGTTTGTGTCCTGACCTGTACCTTGTGTGCCATGATGTATGTAGGAAAAACATACAGATCACTCAGTGATCGCTTCAAAGAACACAGGGACAACATCCTGACAGGAAAAGATACACCAGTGGCAAACCACTTCACTTCTGAACACCATAACCTGTCGCACATCAGAGTGGCAGTGCTTTGGCGCAATGGACAAAAAGAGGGCCAATACCGCAAATTCATGGAAAGCCAGCTGATAGAACGCCTTGGCACTTTGAGTCCTTATGGACTCAATGTCAGGGAATAAACAAATAAACTTGTTTATCTCAAGCTGCAACCCCCCCCCCCCCCCCCCCCCCCCCAATGTTCTATACCATGTTTTCCTTACCACCACCCCCCCCCCCATTTCTCTGTAAACCATCACCCAGATGGTCCTCTCCCTCCCACCTTTTTCCACGCCCTGTTTGCCCCACCCCCTTTTGTTGACCATATTAACACAGTTCACCCCTCCCTTTTTTTTTTGGCTGAACTGTGGTCACAAGAACCTGCCAGCTTCCCCTACAACCTCAGCACTTCACTTTGTGACAAAGTGCTTACAGCACGAAACGTTGAAGAGTTCCCTGAAAGGTACCTTTTTTCTTTACCTTTATATTTTCATGCTATACGGAAAAGGTACAGCAGTCAACATTTCTTCTATTGAGAATCCAGACAGTTTTGTCATTGTTGTCTGTTGTGTTAACAGGTCAGAACAGAATCCAGACAATTGTGTCATTGTTGTCTGTTGTGGTAATAGGTCAGAACAGAATGCAGACAGTTTTGTCATTGTTGTCTGTTGTGTTAACAGGTCAGAACAGAATGCAGACAGTTGTGTCATTGTTGTCTGTTGTGTCAACAGTGATAACAGAATCCAGACAGTTGTGTCATTGTTGTCTGTTGTGTTAACAGGTCAGACAGAATGCAGACAGTTGTGTCATTGTTGTCTGTTGTGTCAACAGGTCAGAACAGATTCCCTGGGTGTCGGTGCAAAGCACAGTGCAACACCAAGCAGTGTCCCTGTTTCCTGGCTGTCAGGGAGTGTGACCCTGACCTCTGTCAGACGTGTGGTGCAGGTAAGCTCAGAACTGTCGCTTATCATGATGTCTGAACTGCCGTGGATCATGATGTCTGGCTGTCAGACCTGTGGTGCAGGTAAGCCCTGAACTGCCGTGGATCATTGTCTGGCTGTCAGACATGTGGAGCAGGTAAGCCCTGAACTGCCGTGGATCATTGTCTGGCTGTCAGACATGTGGAGCAGGTAAGCCCTGAACTGCCGTGGATCATGATGTCTGGCTGTCAGACCTGCGGTGCAGGTAAGCCCTCGACTGCTGTGGATCATGATGTCTGGCTGTCAGACGTGTGGTGCAGGTAAACCCTCGACTGCTGTGGATCATGATGTCTGGCTGTCAGACGTGTGGTGCAGGTAAACCCTCCACTGCCGTGGATCATGATGTCTGGCTGTCAGACGTGTGGTGCAGGTAAGCCTCCACTGCCGTGGATCATGATGTCTGGCTGTCAGACGTGTGGTGCAGGTAAGCCCTCGACTGCCGTGGATCATGATGTCTGGCTGTTAGACGTGTGGTGCAGGTAAGCCCTGAACTGCCATGGATCATTGTCTGGCTTGTGCCATTTGTTCATTGTGTCTGTTTTTGCTTGTGCCGTGACAGGTTTCTGCATAAGGTTTGTGCTGAAGATGTTTAAGAAAGTCATATTGTGTCCATGCTTTATAGACAGGTTGACTTAGCAGGATCATAGTCAGCGATGATGTGATGTACATGAAGATAAAGGTTAGCAGGATCACAGTCAGTGATAATATGATGTACATGAAGATAAAGGTTAGCAGGATCACAGTGATAATATGATGTACATGGAGATAAAGGTTAGCAGGATCACAGACAGTGATAATATGATGTACATGGAGATAAAGGTTAGCAGGATCACAGTGATAATATGATGTACATGGAGATAAAGGTTAGCAGGATCACAGACAGTGATAATATGATGTACATGGAGATAAAGGTTAGCAGGATCACAGTCAGTGATAATATGATGTACATGAAGATAAAGGTTAGCAGGATCACATTGATAATATGATGTACATGGGGATAAAGGTTAGCAGGATCACAGACAGTGATAATATGATCTACATGGAGATAAAGGTTAGCAGGATCACAGTCAGTGATAATATGATGTACATGTAGATAAAGGTGAAAAAAAAGAGCTCAGGAAACCGGAAGGATGTCAAGGATAGGTGGGGGAGGAAGAGAGAGAGAGGGGGGGGCATATGCTGACACATTTTGGGAAGAGTTGGATCCGAGTGGCATGTGTCAGTGATATCTGGAGTTGCCACAATAAAGAAAATTTTTGTTTTAAAAGTTTAGCTGGGGACCAGACACCTGAAGTTATGTATAATGTGGTAAAAATATGTGTGCTTATTGTTTTTAAGCTTTTAAACCTTAACCGACAAAAAATAATTTGTAAGTTCATGAACATTTTAATGCAGTTTGTATATTGCGAGTGGACAGAAAAAAAAATCCGTTTCTGAATTAATGTATAGTCCCAGTGACAACTATACAGATAAAATGGATTGAATGCATTTGTGTGCAGAATGGATTATTCATGCTAATTGGAGTATGTTGATCTTTTTCCAGACCAGTTTGACACTGTCAAGATCTCCTGTAAGAATGTCAGTGTACAGAGAGGACTCCGAAAAGTGAGTTTTCCTCTGTGCTCATGATTGAAGTTGTGTTACTGTTGGTGCCTCTCTCATGAATTCCGGATGACGGACAGACAGCAGTACGTTCTGCCGTGTCGTCCACTATCGCATGACGGGAACACAAAAAATTCCTACACTTTCCAGAAAATGATCCAAAGAAAATAAGCTCTGTAACTAGTCTTGGGGATGTTGGAGTGAGTTGTAGACCATACTTTCAGTGGCCTGTTGTGAACTTGGCTGACCCCAGGAGCTTTGAAACAAAGAAACTGGCGGCACCGGCGCGCGGCGCGTGGCACTTATTTCCTGTGCCAGTAAAAATGTCGGTCAGGCAAAGGGGTGGTAGCGATTTCTCCCTCAATGAAGCGCTTGAGATCATATTACAAAGTGGATCTGGTGATGAGGGGAGTGAAAGAGAGATAGAAAACTTTGAAGGAGAAGAGGAAAGTGAATTGTTTGAAGATGCAGCCATCCCTTCATCTTCTGATTTGGTGTTGTAAAAGAACGGAATAGAATGAAAACAAAGCATTTTTTCTACTTATCAGACATGCTTTTCAACGCACAGTCGTGTGTACACATTGAAAGTAAATGATTTGAAATTGCTATTTTCGATTAGTTGAGTGTTTGTTTCTTTCCCTTGACACCTAACACAAGGCTGTCAGTTGTCGTCTCTAGCAAACGTAAAAATAAATTAAAAAAAGGCTATGCGCGAGCGTGCGACGGCAGGGAATCGTGCTGTCCGTGCCACTGTCGGCTGTATAGTATTAATGTCAAATATCAGGCAGCTAATCATAAGACAGGTCCATCATTCAATGCTGTACAATTGATTAATAATGATATGCAAATGTTAAGTTTGGTGTCATATACTGTAGCATGTCAGACGATAGCATTCAGTGGCAGTTAGTCAGCTCTGCCAGGCTGAAAATTTTTGTGGCAAATGCAGTCATAAGACAGTCACGTGACGCCCACCCTACTTCCGCCAGTGGAAGAAGCCGGTGTCCGCTTCCTGTACCTCATTTCATCTTCGGCCAGCAGCCTAAGCAAGGTAAGTCTTGTGCTCTGTCTCTTTACTTATTCAGTTGTGGCTTGTGCTACACCTGAAGTACACTTGCCGTGTGAGGCTCTTGGTGGGCTAGCATTTCAATTATTTCTTCTTTTCATGCTCGTCGTACTCTCTCGACTTTGTTCGATCGTCGTACAGCTCTCGCGAATTTCGGCCCGCTTGCCTTGTCGCCTTCGGACAAAGCGATCGTGTGTCCGTGGAATAGTCATCTTCTACCCTGACCGTACATTCTTCCGTAGCAAGAACGGATTGCTCTGAATTGGAATCGACATGCAGGCTCTCCGGGAATATGAGCGACTTCTGGAAGGCGAAGTGGCTCGACCCGTTGTTGTCCTTCACCATGTTGGGCAATGGTGGCAGAGCAAAGCAGGAGCACACAACCACAAAGAGAAGACAAGTTGGTTGATGGAGAAAATGTTAAGTAAACTCGATTGGCCGTGTGGAACCGTACTGATATAAACAGCAACGGTAATAGTTGAGCGAGAACAAAAGTCGCTCGTGTGTAGTACAAGGGGATTGAGAAATCGACTGAAAACTCGATTTACCCGTACGAGTAGTACTGATACTGAGTAATGCTGAGTAATGCCAGATCGAAATCTCGATCAGCGTGTACTAGTACAATAAACTTCGTATTAGTACGATAAACTTCGTGCACTAATCTTGATCAGTGTGTACTAATACGATAAACTTAGTACACAAAACCTGGTACATTGTAGGAGGCTGGCCACGAGGTGAGGCGATATGGTGGAAAAGATGACCGGCAAGGGAGAAAGATGGCGGCCGAGCATTGCATTCCTTCCCTGCTTCTCCAGGCCAGACCCTACCCCAGGCAGTCACCTTCTCTCACACCACAAGCCCCTCCAAGCGCCCTAATATTCCCCTAGGCCAAAACCGAAACCTCCCCAGCAGAATTTTCGGTTCCGCCAGCAGACACGGTCCCGGAGGTGACTGGGGGATTCGCCCAAGGGGGACTTGGATCAGGGAGAACCATTTCAGCTAAAATCCCCGCCCCTCCAGCCCGGACTCTTGCCCCCCCTCCCCCCACCCCCCGGCAGGCAGCCTCTCCAGGCAAGCCCACCAGTGGAGACGTATGGGTCGCAGTCCCTGGATAGTGGCAGTTTTACAGAAAGGCAGAGTTCGTACAGAGTCCTGGAAGTCTGGAAAAAGTATGGAAAAATGAAAAGATCATTTCCAGGGCTGGAAAAGTCTTGGAATTTTGTCATTTGTGGCCATGGGTCTGGAAAAGTCCTGGAATTTTGTAAAAGCTGTGCAAACTTTTTCATGTTGTCAAATTTCGCTTTAAGTTTCTTTACAAAAACATTGAAATAGGAATAAAAACAGAAATTAAATCAAGCACAATGATCGCGGTTTTCAGATTTCCTCTGGCCGGGGGTTTAGCAGACTACATTTTTTTCTGCAGAATAGCTCCCCTTTACTGTGAAAAGCGTGGGCATGCGCAGTTGGTACCATTGCTTAACTTCCTTTTGAATCAACAGTGCTGCGAGGGAAAATAGCGTCGAAGCATTAAAGAAAATTTGGGAAAATGTGTGTTTAGCCTAGCCTGGCTAGACAATACAAATTACCGCGAATGGATTGCTCCTGCTTCCGATGGATGCAAGACAAAAGCACGGTGCCTGCTGTGCAAGAAAGACTTCAACATCGGGAACATGGGCGAGCTGCTCTGAAAAGCCATGCGGCAGGCAAGAAACATCAAGAAATGATGCAGCTTTCAGACAAAACCACTCGGACTCCAACAATGATCGTGACTGATTATTTTTGGCCCAAGGAGTGTCAAAGGTTGTTTTTTTTTTTTTAATTCAGTGTTGGATGCGATCATGCATTGAATGGGGTGGGGGTGGGGGGTACAGAAACCAAAGGGCCCAAGGGCGATACACTGGCCTATTTTTAGACACACACACACACACACACACACACACACACACACACACACACACACACACTGTCTCACAAACACATGCGCACACACACACACACACACACACACACACACACACACACACACACACACACTCTCTCTCTCTCTCTCTCACATAGACTCTCTCTCTCTCTCTCTCTCTCTCTCTCTCTCTCTCTCTCTCTCTGTCTTCTGTCTCTGTCTCTTTCTGTGTCTCTCTGACTTTTCATGCATGAGCGCGCGCGCGCACACACACTAATTTTTTTGGGCAAGTATAATGTCCTGCTGTCATTAAATCAGTTCTTTTCTGATGTTTTTAACATGGTAATCACATAGTACAGAGGTGCACGCACACACACATTCTGGGGTCTGGAAAAATTATGAAAAGCCCTGGAAAAGTCTGGAAAAAGTATGGCATTTTGTTTGGTCACATCTGTGGGAACCCTGAGAAAGGGTTTCGCTGCCTTGGGGCCCACGAACGCTCCCCCCTCATGCGTTCTGCCCCTCCCTTCCCCCAGGGGACCCTCCTCCCCGGGCCAAGCGGAGGCTCTTTGCTTGGAGATCCAGAACTCCTCCAAAAAGGGGCCATCACGGAGATTTCCCATCCCAACCATGGATTTTACTCCCACCTCTTTGTGATCCCAAAACCGTCTGGAGGATGGAGGCCCATCCTTGACCTCTCTACCCATAACAAGTTCCTCAGACCCACCAAATTCAAAGATGGACACTCCAACTCAGATCAGAGACTCCATCCATCAGCTCGATTGGGCTACCATCAGAGGGTCGGGGTGTTCCAGTTCAAGGCCTTCCCCTTTGGCCTCTCCCTCGCACCCTTCCTCTTCACGAAGGTTGTCAGGGAGATGGCCTTCCTGGCCAGACAGGAGGACATTCGCCTCCTTGTCTACCTGGATGACTGACTTGTCCTGGCTCCTTCCCAGGCCCAGTGCCAAGCCCACACCAACCGCCTCCTAAGCTTCTGTTCCACACTGGGGTTTGTCACCAATCCCAACAAGTGCGAACTCATTCCCAGTCAGAGGTTCTCCTTCCTGGGTATGAGTTTCGATACCATCTCCATGTAGGTCTTCCCTACCCCCGAGATGTCCGTCCGTATAGTGGACCTCATCTCTCGCCTTCGCGGGGCATCCCACACCTCGGCCAGAACCCTGACTTCTGGGGATGATGGAGTCCCTCTCGTCCTTCATTCCCCTGGGTCGGGTCCCCAAATGCCAGTTCCAACGGGGAGTTCCGGCGACGCTCGTTGCAGAGCTCCAACCGCTGCGACCAGACCATTCCCCTCGGCCACTGGTTCATTTGAGCTACGGAGGAGTGGCTCAACCCATCCACACAGTCCACCGGGGTTCCCATCTCTCTCCTCCTAACTCCGCCGCTGGAACTCTGCATGGACGCCTCCAACTTGGGCTGGGGGGCCCACTTGGAGGACAGTCATGTCTCGGGAGTGTGGGACGCACAGTCGGCACGTCTCCACATCAATGTCCTAGAACTGGAAGTGGTCAGGCTGGCCCTCCTCCGCTTCAAACTCCAGGTTTCTCACCGACTGGTTCTCCTCCTCACAGACAACATGTCAGTAGTTTGCTATGTCGACAGGAGGGGTGGGGGTGGGGCTCGCTCCATCGGCCTCTCACTTCGGACAGAGGCCCTCTGCTGGTGTCACGCGCAGGGAATCACCCGCTGCGCAAGACACATAGCAGGGACACGCAATATCCTGGCAGACTCCCTCAGCCGGTCAGGGTCCCTTCTGCACACAGAGTGGACCCTGAACAAGCTAACCCTGACTGCGGTGTGGGACACACTGGTTCAGTCCCATGGTCGACCTCTTTGCCACCAGGTTCAACCATCGTCTCTCAGTGTACGCCTCTCCCCGTCCCCGATCCCCAAACGTATGCAGTCGATGTATTCTCCCTGGCGGGCCTCATAGCATCATACATGCCTACCCCTACGGAACTTCCATATTTTCTGCGGCAATTAACAAAAAAACGAAGTAGCTACAGCGATTACGGAAATTTATTTTTCGTTACGGTAAAAAGATTTTTCAACAAAATTTACTTGAACGATCGCGAGTTGAAGCAGACGATGCTTTTGAAAGCAGAAGCAGAACACCGAATGGTAAAAGGGACGTAAAGCCCCGCCTTCATCAAGCAGACGAATAGCGTATGTCTCCAACGGCTTCTGCTATAGAGGGACGTTAAACTCAGTTATTCAAGCAAATGATGCTTTTGAAAGCGGAAGTACTAAACCGGATATCGCAAGTAATTGATGTTTTGAGAAACATGGCGTCTAATACAAAGAGAAAGCGAATGGATGTGCCAACTGGTGATGCCGATGACCTGCATCAAAAAAGCGTCAGCCGTCACAGAAGTTCCTGGACAAATACAGTGGCAAATTTCCCTTCATTGTGAAATTGGACTCTGACGATTCAAAGCAAAGTGCGTGATTTGTGACAGTGCATTTTTTGTAATTAAAACATGGCGGTAAAGTTTTGTCTTATTCTATGCATAGGTTGAGCTGATTCTGACACCCTGACCAACTCTTTCCACAAACTGTTTAAAAAGGAAAAAAATGAATGCTACTGATTTTGAGTCTGTGCTACTGAACTTTGAAGTCAGTGCTACTGAAATTCATTTTTAGGGGCAGGCATGTTTGTAGCATACAACTTTCCTCCCTTCCCAACCCCACAAGGTGATCAGAAGGCGAGGCTGGAAAGACCCAGGCTCATCCTCATAATCCCTTGGTGGCCGACCCAGTCCTGGTTTCCAGACCTCAAGTCTCTCACTCATGTTCCCCCCCTCCAGTTAAACCCTCGGTGGGACATTCTGAGGCAACTCCGCTCAGGTCACCCTCACTCGAACCCCCAGATGCTTCGCCTACACGCTTGGCTCCTATGCTAGCCCAATTGCGAACATCTGCCCCTACCTCCCACTCGGACAGATCCCAGTCTGTCCTAGACATACTCGCGGGGGCAGGGGCCTCGCAGGGACTACGGTACTTGGCCTCGGCCTCGCGCAGGGCCAGCACCGAGTCCCTCTACAATTATCGATGGGAGAGATGGGTCGCTTTGTGCTTGGACAACTCCATTCCCCATGACCGTCCATCTAATGTCCAGATAGGCAATTTCCCATCCTACCTATCTTCCTCTTTTAAGCTCTCTGCTAGCTCCATTCGAGGCTACAGGTTGGCTATCTGCACCACCATTCGCCAGCTCGGCGGCCCTTCTTTTGAGAACAACTTCCTTCTCAGAGAGGTATCTAGTGGGGGGCCTACGGGAAACTCAGTCCCCCAGGAGCATTCCCCTTTGGGACCTCTTTATTGTGCTTGACACCCTCAGAAAACCCCCTTTCAAACCCATAGCCACCCTGCCCTTTGACCTCTCCTTCAAGACCACCTTTCTCCTCGCCCTGGCCTCGCCCAGAAGACAAAGTGAGATTCATGCCCTCAGCGGGGATCCCAGAGATATCGCCTTCCACAGGGACAGCTCTATCTCTCTGAAGTTCCTTCCAGAGTTCTTAGCAAAGAATCAGGAACGGGGCACTGCCTCTCCTTCCCTCATCATCCGCTCGCTAGCGGATATCTTAGGAAGAGGGGAGAGTGGGGGAGACATGGACCTGTGCCCTTGCAGGTGTCTGAGATACTACTGGGAACGATCGCGCCCCAGGCACTCCTCCCAGAGACGTCTCCTCATTTCTATCAACCCCAATAATAAGAAAGACATCTTGGCTGCCACCATCTCTAGGTGGCTTTCCAAGATGGTAGGATCTGCCTACACGCAGGTATACAAGGATCTTCCGGTCCCCTCTCCCCGGGCCCATGAGGTCAGAGCGCTGGCCACTTCCGCAGCCTTCCAGCGCTCTGTCCTCTTGTGCCATCTCCTGGAGGCAGCCTACTGGCGTTTGGAAAACCTCTTTATAAACTTTTATTTAAGGGATATCCGCATAACCAGGGCTGACGGTTCTAAAGGGATCTCCTTTGTGGCGGCCAATGCAGCCATATTGGTTAACGCCAAGAACCTGTAGGGCGCTCGCCCTCCTCTGATTCCTTCAAATTCTGCTATGGTCTGACATGGTACAGTAAATGACGCCCAAATGGGGAGGTTGTTTTATACTCCCTGTTTGGCTAGTATACTTACCATGTCAGACTCTAATGCCCGCCCTACCTTCCCCTCTAGTGCTAAGGTTCTCGGGGGTACCTTGCGCACAGGCCTCGCTGAATGAGGTAGAGGAAGCATATACCGGCTTCTTCCCGGGGGTAGAAGTGGTGGGGTGTCACGTGACTGTCTTATGACTGCATTTGCCACAAAAACTTTCGGCCTGGCAGAGCTGACTAACTGCCATTGAATGCTATGGTCTGACATGGTAAGTATACTAGCCAAATAGGGAGTATAATAACAACTCCCCATATTAGTACGATGAACTTGGCACACTAATCTCGATCAGTGTGTACTAGTACAATAAACTTCATACACTAAACCTGGTACGTTGTACGAGGCTGGCCACGAGGTGAGGTGATATGGTGGAAAAGACGACCAGCGAGGGAGAAAGATGGCGGCCAAGGACCGGCGAGTGTTCGATTGTCGAAGTGAAAATAGTGGGAGCGCGTGAACGAAAAACAGTAAAGAAAACACGCAGAGAGGGCCATTGAAAAGAGGAGATGGAATGCATTACCGCAGGAGGAACGCTAACACCGAGACAGTGCCAAGGATCTCCCTGTCCCATCTCCCCAGGCCCATGAGGTCAGAGCGCTGGCCACTTCCGCACCGTTCCAGCACTCTGTCCCCTTGTGCCATCTCCTGGAGGCAGCCTACTGGCATTTGGAAAACCCCTTTATAAACTTTTATTTAAGCGATATCCGCATGACCAGGGCTGATGGTTCAAAAGGGATCTCCTTTGTGGCGACCAAAGTCCCTCACGTCCCTCATTCCCCTGGGTCGGGTCCCCAAGCACCAACTCCAAAAGGAGTTCTCCGTCAACGTTGATCGCAGACCTCCGACCACTGGGACCAGACCATTCCCCTCGGGCCATGTTTCATTTGGGCTACGGAGGAGTGGCTCAACCCATCCACACTGTCCACCGGGGTGCCCATCTCCCTCCCAACTCAGCCCCTGGAACTCTACACAGATGCCTCTAACTTGGGTTGGGGGGCCCACTTGGAGGACAGTCATGCCTTGGGAGTGTGGAATGCACAGTCTGCACGTCTCCACATCAGTGTCCTAGAATTGGAAGCAGTCAGGCTAGCCCTCCTCCGCTTCCAACACCAGGTGTCGCACCGACTTGTTCTCCTGCTCAAGGACAACACAACACTTCGGTGGCTTATGCTATGTCAACAAAGGGGAGGGGGGGGTGGGGAGGGAGCTCGCTCCATCGGCCTCTTCCTTCGGACAGAGGCTCTCTTTCGCTGGTGTCACGCACGGGGAATCACTGTCCACGCAAGACACATAGCCGGGACACGCAATATCCTGGCAGACTCCCTCAGCCGGTCCAGGTCTCTCCTACACACAGAGTGGACCCTCAACAAACAAACCCTGACTGTGGTGTGGGAACACTGGTTCAGGGTCGACCTCTTTGCCACCCAGTTCAACCATCGTCTCTCAGTGTACGTCTCTCCCGTCCCCGATCCCCAAGCTTATGCAGTCGATGCACTCTCCTTCCCCTGGGTGGGCCTCATAGCATACGCCTTTCCCCCCTTCCTAACCCTCCACAAGGTGATCAGGAAGGCAAGGCTGGAAAGACCCAGGCTCATCCTCATAACCCCGTGTGGGCCGACCCAGTCCTGGTTTCCGGACCTTAAGTCCCTCACCCATGTTCCCCCCCCTCCAGCTGAACCCTCGGTGGGACATGCTGAGGCAACCCCGCTCAGGTCGCCCTCACTCGAACCCCCAGATGCTTCGCCCACATGTTTGGCTCCTATGCTAGCCCAATTGCGAACATCTGCCCCTACCTCCCACTCGGACAGATCCCAGTCTGTCCTAGACATACTCGCAGGGGCTGGGGCCTCGCAGGGACTACAGGACTTAGCCTTGGCCTCATGCAGGGCAGCACCAAGTCCCTCTACAATTACCAATGGGAGAGATGGGTCTCCTGGTGCTCGGAAAAACCCGTCCAATATCCAGATAGGCAATTTTCTATCCCACCTATCTTCCTCTCTTAACCCTCTTCAGTATGCACTTATCCGAGCTTAGTAACACCGAAAACCATCGGCAAGATAGGTAACTCCGTAATTTGAACATGGTTACTCAATTAAAATAATAATTTAAAAGAGAGGAAAGGAAAGAATGAAATGAAAATAATTGTTAAAAATCCCTACGATATATATGTTGCTATATCGTAAGTTTGAAGAATGTCACATGAGCCATTTACTCGGGGAAAAGAAAATCTTCTTCTTCAGAACTTTCTTCCGAATCGTTGCTCATGATACCTTGAACCTCATCCCAGTCGAAATCTAGGTCACTCTAAGCTTCATCACCCAGCACTTTCAATTAGTCTTATGCCGTAAATTCTACAAATCACAGTATCTCCATCACTAAATCTCATTATAGAATGGCAGAAATCAGGTAAGCCATGGTGAAAAACCGCATTTCGACTTCGAAACTTTAAAAATTCGTAACTCGAGAACCACGGCACGCATCGACTCGCGTTTTTTTGCAGACGGTAGAAAATGGCTACAGGAAGAAGGAAATCACGTTCTCGCGAGACTTCTTCCTTTTCTACGAGAAACATGGCGGCGCCCATTGTTGCCACGTGTTTTACCGGGCGCTGGCAGGCGCTCAGCGTTTTGGCTGTGTGATTTCCGGTTGGGCGCTAGCGGGCGCCCGATTGACAAGAGAGTTAAGCTCTCTGCTAGTTCCATTCGGGGCTGCAGGTCGGCTATCTGCACAACCATTCGCCAACTCGGCAGTCCCTCCTTTGAAAATGACTTCCTTTTCAGAGAGGTATCTAGGGGGGTGGCCCTACGGGAAGCTCAGTCCCCTAAGGGCATTCCCCTTTGGGACCTCTTTATTGTCCTGGATGCTCTCAGAAAAACCCCTTTCGAACCCATCGCCACACTTCCCTTTGACCTTCTCTCCTTCAAGACCATCTTTCTCTTCGCCCTGGCTTCGGGCCAGAAGACGACGTGAGATTCATGCCCTCAGCGGGGACCCCAGAGACATCGCCTTCCACAGGGACGGCTCTCTCTGAAGTTTCTTTCCTGAATTCTTAGCTAAGAATCAGGAACCGGGCACTGCCTCTCCTTCCCTCATCATCCGCTCCCTGGCAGATATCTTGGGAAGAGGGGAGAGTGGGGGAGACATGGACCTGTGCCCTTCCAGTGTCTGAGATACTACTGGGAACGATCGCGCCCCAGGCACTCCTCCCAGAGACGTCTCCTTATTTGTATCAACCCCAATAATAAGAAAGACATCTCAGCTGGCACTATCCCTAGGTGGCTTTCCAGGACAGTGAGATCTGCCTATGCGCAGGCATACAAGGATCTCCCTGTCCCTTCTCTCCCGGGCCCATGAGGTCAGAGCACTGGCCACTTCCGCAGCGTTCCAGCACTCTGTCCCCTTGCACCATCTCCTGGAGGCAGCCTACTGGCGTTCGGAAAACCGCTTTATAAACTTTTATTTAAGGGATATCCGCATGACCAGGCTCTCCTTTGTGGTGGCCAGTGCAGCCCCAAGCGCCAAGGTTCTAAGGGTCACCTTGCGAACAGGCCTGGCTGAATGAGATACAGGAAGCGGACACCAGTTTTTTCCATTGCAGAAGTAGGGTGGGTGTCATATGACTGTCTTATGACTGCATTTTTCACAAAAAATTTCGGCCTGGCAGAGCTGACTAACTGCCGTCGAATGCTATGGTCTGACATGGTAAGTATACTAGCCAAGGGAGTATAGTAAAAACTCCCCATATTGGAATTTACCATTCATTGGTGCTCAGCTGTTTATAATGAAATCTGACCATTGAATCCTGTATCTCTCTATAGCCTCTGCGCATTACTTTGAGCAAGGGAATCATGGGGTGAGTATGCCTTTCCCTGCAGAAAAACAGGTGGAATTTTTAATAATGAAATATGTGTAATATGCAATATTCAGGACAAAGGAATGAATTATATTTTTTATTAACAAAAAATGTGAGTTGATGCCAGTAAAGGAAGAGGATGTGTGTTTGTATGAATTTATGAACATTTAATATTTTTGTGTTCATGCAGAAATGTTTTTTTTTTTTTTTTCAGCATTTGTTGCTAGCTCCCTCTGACGTGGCAGGCTGGGGATTTTTCTCAAGACTCCTGCGGAAAAAAAATGAGTTCATTTCAGAATACTGTGGAGAGGTGAGGAATCCTTGAAGCTGCTGTGATAGTTGGGCTGGTGTGGGGAATGGCAATACCTGTTTTGATTTTCCCTTTATTTCTAAGGAATTTTTGTTTCCAGAAATGAAGAAAAGGAAAAACTTTGGGAAAGTGTGTAAATTTTACGTTGTGTATAGGTAGAAAGTTGGCTAGTTTGATTTTAAACTTGTGTCAGTCGTATTTTGTTTTTCAAGATTTTGATATTTTTATGACGTTTGCCTCTGCAGATCATATCACAAGATGAAGCAGACCGACGAGGAAAAGTTTATGACAAATACATGTGCAGTTTTCTTTTCAACCTGAATAATGGTGAGTAGAGCCAGAGCAATATATACATGGCTTTGCATGTGTGTGCATGCATATGAATGTAGTTACCTATCACTCATGAGGTCAAATGATTCATTGATGGGTATAGGTAATGTGGCCATTTGTCTTTAACTTTTTCACTGTATGAAGTGCCTGTCCAGTGCTACACCACCACCTGAACCTTGTAATCCTAACTGCATGAATCGCACTGTTGCATTGCTATGGACATGTTGCGAAGGTAATGAGAGCTCTTCAGCTTTAAAAGGAAGTTCAAGTGCACTTCCTTGTGACTTCTACTTTTTGGCCTATAGCAAGGGTTTCTTGCAGTAGTACATTGATTTTCTTTGGTGTGTTTGTGTGTGCAAGAGCAATTTTTGTCTCTGTGACAATGGTGGTGGGTTTGTAGATCTGTGATGACTTTCCACTGTGTGATCAATGAAGCATGGCAGAGGGAATTTTGGACTTGAATCAGACAAACTACATCCATTACTTAAGTTTTATACACAGTTTGATACTGTTTGGGCTTTGTAGAGTTTTTCCTTTAAATTTACAAAACCAGTACCCTGGTTTCAAAGGATATCTTGGGCACTACAGAATTTAGATTTTTGATCTAGATATATGTTATTTTTGTAAAAACGTTGATAGTAAAAGCATAACAAGATTATGTTGGGGTTGGCAAAAAATATTGCATGTCACGTCCTCTAGTGTACGAAGTTTTGCCTTGTATATGTAGCATGATAAGACCAAAAAAAAAAAAAAAAAAAAAAATACAACTCAAGATTGTATACCCTAACATCAGGGCCACATCTAGCTCAGACTTCCCAGGCAGGTACTTGCACACTCTTCATTACTTGTACAGTCACTCTCTCAGTATCTAGCTCAGACTTTCCACTATATTCCAAGCAGGTACTAGCACACTCTTCATTACTTGTACAGTCACTCTGTCAGTTCATTCTTTGAGTGCCCACACATCTGCTCATGACATTGTCATATGCTGGGGTGAATCATGTCAAAACAAAAAGGAATAGTGCTCATTCATTTATATGAATTTCATTAAATTTAACAGATAATTCACTGATGTAGATCATTTGTGTCTGAAGAGAAGCTGACTAATAAAGCTAATTTCATAAGGTTAAAAAAAAAAAGTCAAGAAAAAATGGCCTGTAGTTGTGCAGTTTTGTATTGTAGACTATGTTTATCTAAAGTCTATGAAAAGGGCTGATTTCAGGCAGTGATGGTCGGGAAAGTGCAAAATGTCATAAGCAGAAAATGTTTTTGGTTGTTCGGAGGTGACTGATATCTCTTGGCACAATGCTGAGTTAAGCTTTGTTATAAGAATGTAGGTTGTGCACGCATTTCACTCTGGCTGACTGTGTGTTAACTTGGCTCTTTAACCCTCTTCAGTATGCACTTATCTGAGCTTAGTTACACCGAAAACCGTCGGCAAGGTAAGTAACTCCGTAATTTGAACATGGTTACCCAATTAAAAAATTATTTAAAAGAGAGGAAAGGAAATAACGAAATGAAATAATTTGAAAAATTCCAACGAATATATATGTGCTATATCATAAGTTTGAAGAATGTCACATGAGCCATTTACTCGGGGAAAAAAAAAATCTTCTTCAGAACTTTCTTCCGAATTGTTGTTCATCATACCTGGAACTTCTTCCCAGTCGAAATCTAGGTCACTCTAAGCTTCATTACCCAGCACTTTCACAAAGTCTTATGCCGTAAATCCACAAAACACAGTATCTCCATCACTAAATCTCATTATAGAACGGCAGATATCAAGGTTAGCCATGGTGAAAAACGGCATTTCGACCTCAAAACTTTAAAAATTCGTAACTTGAGAACCACGGCATGTATCGACTCGCGGTTTTTTTGCAAACAGAAGTAAATGGCTACAGGAAGAAGGAAGTCATGTTCTCGCGAGACTTCCTTTTCTACGAGAAACATGGCGGCGCCCATTGTTGCCACGTGTTTTACCGGGCACTGTCGGGCGCTCAGCCTTTTGGCTGTGTGATTTCCGGCCGGGCGCTAGCGGGCGCTCGCTTGTCAAGAGGGTTAATGTGAACACTTTCAGACTTTTGGTCACAATTGATTGGCTGTCATCAAATGTAAAAGAACTCCAAATGTTTACAGCACCATTTCTCCCCACCACTCAGTTGTCTGTGTTGTTCCATCCTTTGAGCTTTGTGGGCAAAATCCTGACATGAAATGTGTATGGAATAGGTTACATAATATCAGTTGTCTGTGGTGTTCCATCCTTTGAGGTTTGTGGGCAAAATGCTGTCATGAAATGGATAGGTTACATAACATCAGTTGTTTGTGGTGTTCCATCCTTTGAGCTCTGTAGGCAAAATGCTGACATGAAATGTTATGTGTGGAATAGGTTACCTAACATCGGGCAATAACAAATCAAGTGGATATGTCAAGCATTTCAGACAGTCAAGAGGTTTGGTAGGATCAACAAGATATCGCATCACCTTTAGGCTGCAGCAGACAGCGCAGCCAGGAGCCACTACAACTGCCTGTTGGCCTGTAGAGATGCCATGCTGTCACAGGCTAATCCCACTCCAGTGCTTAAGGCGCCCTGTGGTGCATTCTGGGTCAGGAGCAGTCATTCTTTGGTGACTATCCGATTGCTGTCATTTCCCACTCAGTCGAAGAACGTAAGCAGGCAGCATCATTTTGCGGCCAGCCCCCCCCCCCCCCCCCCCCCCCCCCCCCCCTCCCCCAGCCTCGCCCTGCTAGACCCCTCCTTTCGTTCCTCCACTTCCCTTTCCAGACCCCAGCCCTATTTCAAGCAGGCCTATCTCTCGCGCTGCACGGCCCGCCAAGCGCCCTAATACCCCCTCTAGGCTGAAGCCGAAACTTCCCCAGCAGAATTTCAGTTTGGCCAGCAGGCACGGCCCTGGAGGTGACTGGAGGACTCACCTACAGGAGACCTGCACCAGGGAGAACTCATATCGCTACCACCCTATCCGCCCCCCCCTCGGCCCCTCTGGTGGGCAGCCTATCCCGGCATGCCCACCAGTGGAGGCGTATGGGCCTCAGCCCATGGATAGTGGCTGTTTTACAGGAGGGGTTCCGCCTGCCTTGGGCCCATGAATGCCCCCTCTGATGCGTTCTCTCCCCTCCTTTCCCCCAGCGACCCCTCCCTGGGCCAAGCAGAGGCGCTTCGCCTGGAAGTCGAAGCACTCCTCCAAAAAGGGGCCATCACGGAGATCTCCCATCCCAACTAGGGTTTTACTCCCCACCTCTTTGTCATCCCCAAACCATCAGGAGGATGGAGGCCCATCCTCGACCTCTCTCACCTCAACAAGTTCCTCAGATCCACCAAATTCATGATGGACTCTCCGACTCAGATCAGAGACTCCATCCACCATCAGGATTGGGCTACCTCTATAGATCTGAAGGACGCTTAATTACAGATCCTCATACACTCATCCAACAGACGATACTTACGGTTCGTCTGGGCAGGGTCAGGTGTTCCAGTTCAAGGCGCTCCCCTTTGGCCTCTCCCTGGCACCCTTCCTCTTCACGAAGGTGGTCAAGGAGCTGGCCTGGCCAGACAGGAGGACATTTGCCTCCTGGTGTACCTGGACGACTGGCTCGTCCTGGCTCCCTCCCGGGCCCAGTGCCAATCCCACACCAACCGTCTTCTGCGCGTCTGTTCCATACTAGGGTTTGTCACCAACCCCAAACAAGTGCAAGGAACTCTACACAGATGCCTCCAACTCGGCCAGGGGTGCCCACTTGGAGAACAGTCATCCCTCAGGAGTGTAGGATGCACAGACTGCCTGTATCCACATCAACGTCCTGAATTGGAAGCGGTCAGGTTGCCGTCCTTCGTTTCCAACCCCAGGTCTCACACCGACTTGTTCTGCTCCTCACGGACAACACTTCGGTGGCTTGTTATGTCAACAAAGGGGGGGGAGAGGGGGGGGGCTCGTTCACTCGGCTCGGCTCTCACCCTCTCACTACGGACAGAGGCCCTCCTCTGCTGGTGCCACGCACGGGGAATCACCCTTCGCACGAGACACTTAGCGGGGACCCGCAGTATCCTGGCAGACTCCCTCAGCCGGTCCAGGTCCCTCTACACATAGAATGGACCCTCAGCAGGCTAACCCTAACCTCGGTGTGGGAACATTGGTTCAGGCCCATGTTGACCTCTTTGCCACCAATTCAACCATCGTCTGTCAGTGTATGTCTCTCCTGTCCCCGATCCCCAAGCGTATGCAATCGACGCTCTCTCCCTTCCCTGGTCGGGCCTCATAGCATACCACTTCCCTACCTTCCCAATTCTCCACAAGGTGATCAGGCAGGCGAGGTTGGAAAGACCCAGGCTTATCCTCATAACCCCATGGTTGCCGACCCAGTCCTGGTTTCCGGACCTCAAGTGCCTCTCCCATGTTCCCCCCCTCCAGGTGAACACTCGGTGGGACATGCTCAGACAGCCTCGCTCAGGGCACCCTCACTCCAACCCCCAGATGCTCCGCCTTCACGCATGGCTACTGTGCCAGCCCAATTATGAGCATCTGCCCCTACCTCGCAGATGGACAGATCCCAGTCCGTCCTAGACATACTCGCTGGGGTGGGGACTTCGCAAGACCTACAGGATTTAGCGACAGCTTTGCGCAGAGCCAGCACCGAGTCCCTCTATGATTACTGATGGGAGAGATGGGTCTCCTGGTGCTCAGACAACTCTGTTCCCCACAATTGCCCTACCAATATCCAGATAGGCAACTTCCTATCTCTTATCGTCTTCGCTTAAGGTCTCTGCTAGCTCCATTCGGGGCTACAGGTCAGCCATCTGCACCACTATTCGCCAACTCAGCGGACCCTCCTTTAAGAATGACTTCCTTCTCAGAGAGATCTCTAGGGAGATGGCTGTACGCGAGTCCCAATCGCCTAGGTCCATCCCCCTTTGGGACCTCTTATTGTCCTTGAGCTCTCAGAAAACCCCCTTTCGAGCCTGTCGCCACCCTTCCCTTTGACTTTCTTTCTCTCAAGACCCACATTTCTCCTCGCCAAGGCTTCGGCCAGAAGGTGCAGTGAAATTCATGCCCTCTCGGTGGGGACCCCAGAGACATTGCCTTTCCCATGGATGTCTCTGTCTCTCTAAATTTTCTTCCCAAATTCTTAGCTAAGAATCAGGAACTGGGCAGGGCCTCTCCTTCCCTCATCATCCACTCAGTGGCGGATATCTTGGGAAGAGGGAAAGGGGGGGGGGGGGGGGGGGGGGGGGGGGGGGGGGGACATGGACCTGGGCCCTTCTAGGTGTCTGAGATACTACTGGGAACGCTTGTGCCCCAGGCGCTCCTCCCAGAGACATCTCCTCATTTCTGTCAACCCCAGTAATAACAGAGACAGCTCGGCTGGACTGCCACAGTATAATAGCACATTTGAAAATCTGTATGCCGTGGTAAAATTTAGCTTTTTGGGGTAGGTTCAATAAAATGGTTACAGCTCACTTATTTCTTGACAGATCTCTCTGATTTTTTGCATGTTTTGTTGTTATGCATTTGTCTACAATGTCCTGTCAAAATGACTTGATTATTTGATAATAAGTATATCAGAAATTGACATAATTATAAAAAGTTTACAAAAAATAACAGTTTTCGAGTATACACAAACACACTGCGCCAAAATAGAATGAATCAAAACACTGTAAAAGTGGTCTTGCTGTTTATTCAACATCAGCACTAACACATCACAGTCATATAAATCCCAAGGAATCTTGTTCTTGATGATAATCTGCTCATAATTGGGGGTACTATTATTTAGGTAAAAAAGGGGCATAATCATGCTTTTCATGGTATGTTCACTAACATCTCTATTACTCATCCATTTATTGAGTTATTTGTTAGATTTTTTGTGGATTACTTTCCTTATACCCTTGTCTACAATTTCACATCATTTTAACTTTATTTTGGGGTAATAATGATGGTTCACACTAATAACATATGATAAAACAGTTTTTGTTTTTGTTTTCAATTTGAGAGTTTTACAACAATTCACCACATAAAAAAAGCCACTAAACACAGCACAAATACCTTTTGGTGTTTGCTCAACAATATTACAAACACCTGGGATTCATATTGTGTGTCAATAATTGTCCCTCTGTGTAACAATCTGTATGTTACTGGGGGTACCCCAATTCTACTAGAAAGGGGCATAATTTTTACTGTGTTTGGGGTAGGTTCAGTACCTCAATCCCTGTTTATTTATTTGTTGACATATGACTTAGATTTTATGGCTTCTCTTTCCTTATACCCCAGCTATGATGCTGTATAACAATAATGTAGTATTGTTGGCCATTAGGGGATGACAGGGGATATAATGAATGGTGGTTTTACAAAAAAGAACAATTTTCAAGTATACAAAAACAAATTGCACCATATAAAATCAGTGAAAACAATGAAAAAGTGGTGTGACTAATTATTCAACATCAGCACTAACACATCACAGTCATATAAATCCCAAGGAATCTTGTTCTTGGTGATAATCTGCTCATAATTGGGGGTACTACTTTTTAGGTAAAAAGGGGCATAATCATGCTTTTCACGGTATGTTCACTAACATCTATATTACACATCCATTTGTGATTTATTTGTTAGTTTTTTTTGTGGATTACTTCCTTATACCATTGTCTACAATTTCATTTCATTCTAATTTGATTTTGGGGGTGATAATGATGATGGTTCACACTAATATATGATAAAACTTTTTGTTTTGTTTTCAGTTTGAGAGTTTTACAACAATTCATCACATAAAAGCCCACTAAACACAGCAAAAATACCTTTTGGTGTTTGCTCAACAACATTACAAACACCTGGGATTCATATTGTTGTCAGTAATTGTCCCTCTGTGTAACAATCTGTATGTACTGGGGGTACCCCAATTCTACTAGAAAGGGGCATAATTTTACTATTTGGGGTAGGTTCAATACCTCAATGACTGCTTATCTATTTGTTGACATATGACTTAGATTTTATGGCTTCTCTTTCCTTTTACCCCAAGCTATGATGCTATATAATATATAATCTAGTTTTGTTGCCATTAGGGGATGGACAGGGATGTACCAATGGTGGTTTTACAAAAAAGAACAGTTTCTGCACATATACACATGTTACAACACATAAGACCTGTAAAACACTGACAAGAAGTTCTTTTAGTGTTTACTCAGCATCACTGTAAGTATACAGTGTGGTCCAAATTGTTATAGTATAATACTTATTGGTAAATGTTCAAAATGACAACCATGGGGAAAAAAGTCTGAAGAAAAAAATAAACACATTGTCTGTTGAAAAGAAAAAAAAAAAAAAAAAAAAAAAAAAACACACACAGAGAAAAAATACTGTAGAAACTGAAGAAGAATCTGAAATACAGAATAAAAGTTTCAAGATAAGTAAACAGAGACCCACAACTGGGCACACACACACACACACACACACACACACACACACACACACACACACACACCCACACAGTAAGCAGACCCACACTTGGGCACACACACACACACACACACACACACACACACACACACACAATTTACACACACACACACACACACACACACACACACACACACACACACACACACACACACACACACACACACACACACACACACACACACACACACACACACACACACACCACACACACAGCAGACCCACAATTGGGCACACACACACACACACACACACACACACACACACACACACACACACACACACACACACACACACACACACACACCCCACACACACACACACACACCACACACACACACACACACACACACACACACACACACACACACACACACACACTGTACACATATGCACAAACACGCACTAACAGTATCACACACACATGAATGTAAAAACCACACATGGGCGCAAAAAAAAAAAAAAAAAAAAAAACTGCTGTGGATGAGTGCTTCTGTGCTTTACAAAATGAACAAACTTATATGGAAAACTTGCATACAGAAATAAACAATGCTTAGGCACACATGTGCAAGCGTGCATACACACACACACACACACACACACACACACACACACACACACACACACACACACACACACACACACAGAGAGTCCCACCTATCCATACAGTCATTATTTGCCATAATTATGTGATTTCAGTAGGAAATATGTGAAAGAAGAGAAATACAGAAAATAAATAGTGGAAGAATGAAGAATCAAGTAGTAACAAACAAAAATGGAAAAGAAAAAAAAAAAAAAAAAAAAAAAGAAACAGAGCACTTGCCTGAATCCCGTTTCTGGTCATGAAGGAACTGAAGACTGGAGCTCTGTGCAGCCTAAAATTGGCACAGTTGATTTTTGACTAGTATTCCCAATGAAAACACCACCAAGGCTGGGACTGACCACGCCCCATGCCACGCCCCCCGGCCGCTTCCACAGGACCCTCCCTCGCCGTCATCCTAGCCCCTACCATGTCCACTACCCTCTCCGGTCATGATAGGAGTGCGTGCAGTGCTCGTTGATGGCACGGGTTCGGCTATTTCCCGCTTCGTCACCCTCGCTCGCGGCGTTGTACTCACAGCTGTCATGTGCAACTAACAATGAAGCCACGTCATCACCAGCACGTGTCTCTCCGATAAAAGTGAATGGTGCTGATTCCCATCCGTCTCCTCCTCCTCCTCATCGCTAGTATCAGGATCCGATCCTCAAAGGTCTTCTTCATCACTTTCTTTAGAATTTTATCGTCATCTAAAACATCAAGCGCAGTGTAACGCTTGAAAACGGGAGGCGTCGACGAAGCGCTCAGTTGAGCTGCCATCTTGAATATGCTTATCAGCTGTAACCTCTCAACTCGCAATTTGCATAACGTATGGTCAGCTGGCTGCTCGCGTGGAGGGAAAGGGGCCGTTCCTCGACACCAGTAGAAGAAGTGAGAACATTTTAGACGGTCGTCTCCCAGTAGATTTTTTCAGCTTTCCGTGACGAGTTTACGGCGTGACACACACGTCCCGGGCCGGGCGTAGCGATTTTCAGTTCATGTCAGACTCAAATGCCTGCCTTACCTTGCCCTCTAGCGCCAAGGTTCTTGGGTTACCTTGCACACAGGCCTTGATGAATGAGGAACAGGAAGCGGCCACCAGCTTTCTTCCTATGGCGGAAGTAGGGTAGGCGTCACATGACGGTCTTATTACTGCATTAGCCACAAAAATTCAGCCTGGCAGAGCTAACTAACTGCCGTTGATGCTATGGTCTGACATGGTAAGTATACTAGCCAAACAGGAGTATAATGCAGACTCCCCATCTTTGTCCCTCATCCTTGGAGAGCATATTAGCTGCCACTGAAGGATGTTAATTTTTTTTCCAGATTTGCCCATTTCATTTGGAAAGTTGGTCAAATCAAGC